>CM033644.1:124512861-124641155 GCA_019512145.1 Engystomops pustulosus
ACCAAAGTCTACTCCTTACCAGTCCTAAAGAATATATTGGGGCTTTTTACTAAGGCCGCACTTTCGTCGATTTTCTTACGCTTTTCAGATTTGCGACGTATTTATACTAGGGATATTGTGGTTCACGAAACGGATTGTGGCGTGGTCTGCACTGGCTTTCATGCAAACAGAACATCAGGGGGCCGGTCGTCAGGACGATCCTACTGATTCGGACTGAAGCGAAGATTTAACTTCAAATTGTTTTGCCAAGATCAAGCACTTACATGCAGCGGAAAAAGAAGGTGAACTCCATCTGGACCTGAGCAGGGAAATGACACATGCACGCTGATCTGGCGCACGAATCTTAGTGAATTATAATCTGACAATGCACTTTCGCTGAACTCAGTGGGACCACGCGTAAGTTATGCCCCATAGAATGGATGGACATCATATACTCATTGAAAGTGAAGATACTATGTGGCGAACATTTAATTTATAATGTACTGTATACCTAATGCACCTAATCACATTACACATGTTCAGAGTCAAGAGTGACATCATTAGGTGTGTGCACTGATCCCGGGACCCCGGAGTAGAAACGTTTGGAACCATCTCCATTTTATTTTTTGTTTTGGATTTAGTAGAAAAAAGTCTCCATTGAAACTACTTTTTGTCTAAAATTTAGCTTATTGGTCCAGTTTGTACATTCTATATAGAGTGTCAATTTAGATCAAGCATTCCATTATTTATTGCTTAGTTATTTACCGTAATTCTATTTCTTTTTTTATAAAATGTTTTTAACAACTGTTGTATTGACGATGAAACAACTACATTTAGGGATCTCACTGTCTTTTTTGTAATATATTTAGAAGGTTATCTAATAGTCCACTTTTGCCGATATACACCATATTCATTAAGGTAATAAATGTTTTGAAATATTTTGTTTATGAGTTGATTTGACAATAGAGTAGAACAGTTTATATCGTGATGTGTGGTGTTTCTGGAATAAACACAAGTATTAATAAGCCAGGATTATCAATGTTCAAGCAAAAGGCATCTCTGACGGATGTAGTGCTCTGATTACTGTGTTGATGGGCCACTGTGGATGATTGATGTGGATCTGCACAACCTGGTGTATAAATACACATTTTATAAGCCGTTGTACATGTGTGCCAGATCAATGTGGACTTCTATAAATGGATATTGTTTTGTTTTCCTACTTTCCAAGTTGTTTATCCATAACATTCTGCAGAACAATCTCTGAGGGAGTGATTTGTTTTTATGTAACAATTCTCTTAATCGTCAATTATAAAAGGTGTCCCAGTTCAGTAGGTATTCTTTTCTTTTCATAATTAGATTCTTAATAAAATCCAAGGTTTTCTAAATTTACCTTCTTTTAATTGTGATATCAAGGTCTTTGAGGACATATTTTAACATTAACTAGAATTTAGTATTTGGTATAGAAAATGAAAACTCTTAAACTTAAAATAGTGGTCACACACGGAAAGCAAATCTCTTGGCATACCAATGTTACAAAGATCCCATTGCTGGCTACATATGAAATAATGATTCCAGTTACATTCAAACAATCATCACTTTTTTCCCAATTGGGAAAATAACAACAGATAAAAAAATAAAAAAAAATAATGGAGTAATCACTTTATGTCCTCGTAAAATACATTTTGTTCTATGAAAGAGGCACTTATCTTTTAGTGAAATGTGAGTATATCACATCTTAGAGCATACATGGAAAAACTTTTTATATGGTGTGTCAAGCAATACCATCATTATAAAATAAGAATTTTCACAATATACTATTAAAAATGCCAATATTCATTTGTAAAATTTTGAGAGCGTCATCAGGTCTTGATCCAGAGAATCACTATTCATAAGTAGGAATCATAGTTTATACTTTTACAACTTCTTCATATCCCCACAGTACCACTATTTACAGAAGAGGCATGGAAGATGAGGTGAAGATCATGCTTTGGCATTGTTCAAGTAGCTTGTGCCAAAATAATAACTCAGTAGGCCTGTGCTACAACCAAAAACAACAAACAATAAACCTAAAGCGATTGTAGCACTTACATAAAAGACATCTGTCATTAGACCATATCAATCTGAACATGTTTGTAATATAATCTATTACCAATTCTTTCTTGTTCCAATATAGTGACATGCCTGTGTACCTAGTACTTTGTGCAGTTTCATTTTAAAGTTATTCAACGCTTATGCCTGTTCTGCTTGACGGCCATGTAAGCAGGACAAGCTAACGCTCTTTAAATGGAATTACAATCCCAGGTGGTTTCAGAAAAGCATTCAAAGACAGTATTCATTACCAGTCGGCCCACACATTTATACTAAAACAGTGCCAACTGCACAAATGCAGTTTGCCTGTAAAGTGTGCAGTGTGGCACCAAAATTCAATGATTTGTGTCGCCTTTTTTTTTCAAGTATCTGACCGCCCCCTGCTCCAGCTCCGACAGAGTGCAACCTTTGATTTTTGGTGCATAGCGCTTTAACATAGGTCAACCCAAGCACATTTCGTCTCAGAACGTTTTGTTTATGTCCCAATTAATGGCAGATGATGAGTATGACCTTACTTTCGTATGACCAAAAGTATCCTTAAAAGTCTAAAGAATATATTGGGGCTTTTTTACTAAGGCCGCACTTTCGTCAGATTTTCTGACGCTTTCAGGATTTGCGCCAGTATTTAACTAGGGATTGTGTTGCATGCGAACGGATTGTGGCGTGGCTGCACTGGCTTTCATGCAACAGAAATCAGGGGGCCGGTCGTCAGACGATCCAACTGATTCGGACTGAGCGCAAGATTTAACTTTCAAATTGTTTACCGATGCCTTAACCGACACTGTTAATTTTGTTTGGGACTAAAGTAAAGCATCCAGAGGTTCACATTGGGCAGAAGGTCCATCTGTAACAGGGTCTTCTGTAAGTTGGTCCTTAGTAGGGAACCACCTGTATAGCAACACGAATTAAGGCAGTATCCGCAAAAATGAAAATGTGTTTGGTTTACTACACTCGTTGCAATGCGTGCTAAAACAACACAGGGTGGATATTTATCATACGCTGCGCCACCGCCTCTAGACAACTTCGCAGCCCGGTAGCATCAAGAGCACAGGTCATGCGGGCGCTTGATGTTAACTGATCGCCTCCCAGCAGCGTCAGCATAGACAGGGAACCTTGCGTAGAACAAAAACGCAGTCCCAAGGGACTACTTTTACATATGTAATAAGTGCGACCGTGCAAAACGAGCGAGTGCGCCAGGGCCGCAGTGACAGGCGTAACATCGACCGCCCCCACGCCCTGCCTCCCCACTCCCTGTCCCGGCGTGAAGGTGTCGTATAGGGGGAAATATCCAAAAGCTACAAAGCTAGCATTTGCTATTTATATTTCGGGGCCTCTGCCTCTCACTTGCGTTGCGCTGACATTCCTGTAATATGCCCCCAAGTGACTATAATCTAGAGTGCTTCATGATTTCCTATTTGTGAATCGTGGTCTCTTCTGGATTTAGTCAAGGCAGTCCCTCTTTTTGATTTGCAGTGGCTCCACTCAATGTTTGTACAAATAGCAGCCAAGATGGTTTTTGCTATGCTTTGAAATCCACCCCCTTTTTCATCTCAGTGGTATTCGTTTGTTCCTCTGATCACCTCTGTTGCTGAAATTAGCATTCCCTTCCAACATTTGGACTTGTCCCTCCCAAGGCACTCCAGGTTAGGGGCTACAACCGCCTTATTCTCCGCCCATGCGATGAGTGTATGATTATGGACGGTTAGGGATGAATATCGGTCCGCAGAAACATTATCCCTTCAGCTATTTGATGTGTTTGGCCACTCATATGCATGTTATGCCAGTTTTGTAAAGTGCGCCTGGTGCACACCGCTATGGTCACAATATGAAACTGGTGGAGCATAATTCAATCCTATCGCGGATGCAACCGCGCTGTGTCTAATACAGTGACGAATATAGGTACTCTGTAGTGTTTGTATCTGTGAAAGGTTGAAAATTAATGGTATGTGTAGGGGCATCTGCGTGAACTGAGTGGAGATAGTGTCAATCAATTAGGGGGGTAATCAGACCCTGTAACTTTTTTGGGTCCTCGGATGTGACACAAATTGGATGTTAAAAAAATACTGGGGGTACTAGGGTGTGCATAACGGAATCAATAGTAACACTCAGCATTTCTTTACAGACCTTTGATAACTGTTAACAGCTCTTCATTAGCCTAGGACTAACGTACAATAAGTACCAATATCCAGTGGTCCGTTGTAAGTAGGGGTCGCATGTAAGTCGAGTTTTCTTACGTAAGGGGACCACCTGTAAATCTTCTCAAAATAGGAACCCAATACACGTTTTAAATCGCTACAACCTACAGGCTGGTTCTAGACAAATTGGGGCCTCGCAAAAACAATAAGGTGGTCTGGGCAAAATAAACTATTTATGAACAGCCACAGTTCAGTAGAGGGGCTCCATGTCCTGTCAAACCTACATTTTGTAGTTTGCAAACAATATCATGAGCAGAGCAATCTGTAATATGGGAACTGTATGTAGAATCTGGTACATAGAGGGGATAGACCAGATGATAGTAGATTGATGATAGAATATAAATGTGAAGAATGATATGATGTTTACTTAAGATATATTATGGATGTAAATATAAAGTAATTGGATATGTGTAGATATCTGGAATATGCAACATTACCTCAACTGGGCCTGAGCGTTTTCTTGCTTGAGGGCACTGTTTCGCAGAGTGTGTGCCCGCTCTCTCTGCTGTCACGTGCAGGTACCAGGGGCAGAGGCCCGTCCACAGACTGGAATTTCCAACAGGTTGGAAGCACAAGAAAGGAACCTCAAGGGATAGGATGTTTCCTTTTCCGTGGGGCAAAGTCCAATATAGCAAGGATGTTCAGGATTCATCAGGGGTTAGTGGACCCCTGTTAACCATTATGGACTGATGATGTACGCCGATACCCTGAGTGGAATCTAACGTGACATAAACAGTGTTTTCCCAGATCCCACCACACAAGCTGTGTGGACTTTCTGCTACTTGGTACTCACCGAGGTGTCGCCTCCACAGAAGCACTTTGTCAACTGTGGCAGCCCAGGCTAAAGTACTAATTCCATCAGAGCAGATGTGGGACAGGCAGGAGATGCAGGTACGGAGACAGGCAACACAGGATCTGGAGTACAAGAAGCACAAGGCAAAAGGTAACAAGGCAACGCAGCAAGAGTAGCAGGTTTGGATTGAACCGGGGTCAACAACAGTAATCTCATAGTTGCAGGAGCAGACAGGAACAAGCTTTCTTTAGGGCACAGTCACAAAGATCCGACAGGGGACACAGGAAGGGGCCGGGTATTTATCCTGTTCCTTTAAATCTTAGAAAGCCTGTGTCTTTTTGTCGCCTACATCTGGTTCAGCATAATTCCTGGAGAAAGGCTGAGAAAGGAGAGTCGTTTGGCCCACGTCTTCCCTGGCGTGAACTTCTGAGACACAGGAAGAGGAAGAAGCGGGATTGGGTGCTGTCATAGAACACTGACGAAATGAGCGTAGGAACCACAGCATTCTTAATCCAAATGGAGTTGTAGGAAAACCTCCACCCTTCGAAAAATTCCAAAACTGGAAACGCCCAAAACATTTATGATAATGTTGTTCTGTTAATTGTTAAAATACATTCCAAAAAATACCACAACTGTTTATGAGAAAAACGTAAAAAAAATTGCCAATCGCACTTCTGAGCGCTAATCACTTTTTTTCATACTTTGCGCTTGTTATACAGCGGGGTCATTTTTTATGCCAAATGAACCGAACGTTTTCATTTCCAATTGCTAACCACCATTGTGTGGATGATGCTGGCTGCAACCTTTTAATAATCACTTGTTTAAAATTTTTTAGGTCATGTAAAGGTTAAAAGTCCGTCATTTCAGTTTGGAATCACCGCCGTGGTGTTTATATTTTCGATGATTGGGCATTTGGGATGCATGCATACCCTATATGTGTTTGTGATGTTTAAAAACTGTTTGTTATGTTTTTATATCATTTCGAGGAAAGGGGGTGATTCGAATTTTAATATTTTTAAATTTTTTTTACATTTTTTTATTTTTTATTTCATTTTTTTTTCACTCGTTTCTTAGACCTCTCGGGTACATTAACCCTAGAGTGGTCCGATCGGCAGTTGCCTAACATAGTACTACAATGCTACTGCGTTTTCCAGTGTATAGGCGTTTTTGCATATGATTCATTACAATACAAGGGCTCATTGTGAGACCGAATCAGCAGAAACCTGTGCAGCCTCTGTCTGATAACGAAGACCCAACTGCTGTCTGCAACGACCGAGATGCTCCCGCCCGCCACCTATGTTTCAGGGCGCGACGATCGGAACTAAACCTGGGCGGCAGCCCATGGAGCGGCACCATTATTTTTAATTGTGTGCAGGTCCCACTTTTAATTAAACCAAAACAAAACACAAACAGAACATGCCCTATTGGGGCCACATTTACTTCCACCACCGTCCGGAGGAGTTTTCCAAAAGTGCCTTGTCCAACGACAATGCCCTGTGGCCGCGATTCAATAGATCAGTCGCCCGATTTTCTGAATTGGTCGCTTTCCATCCCCAATCAGATCCAACTGAATTTCACCATCTTCACTCCCGGTGTACACTCACCGGCCACTGTTATTAACCATGCTATTAACGGGTTGGACCCCCCCCTTTTGCCTTCAGAACTCCCCTCATTCTTTGTGGCATAGATTCACAGGTGCTGGAGGCATTCCTCAAAGATTTTGGTCCATTTGACTTGATGCATCACGCAGTTGCCGCAATTTGTCGGCTGCAACATTCCCTGATTCGAATCATCCCTTCCCCACCACACATCCCAAAGATGCTTCTATTGGATTGAGATCTGGTGACTGTGGAGGGCCATTTGAGTAGAGTGAACTCCTTGTCATGTTCAAGAAACCAGTCTGATATGATTCCAGCTTTATGACATGGGCATTATCCTGCTGACGTAAAGCCAGCAGATGTTGGGTACATTGTGGTCAGAACGGGATGACATGGTCATCAAACAAAATAACTCAGGTAGGCTGTGGCGTTGCAAAGACAATGCTCAACTTGGTACCATAGGGGCCGAAAGAGTGCCAAGAAAAATATTCCAGCACACCATGACAACCACCACCACCGCCAGCCTGAAAAACTTGATTACCCAGGCGAGGATGGATTGACCATGCTTTCATGTAAATGTTGACAAGCCAAATTTTTGACCCTACCATCCCACATTTGGAGCATGAAGAAAAGAACATCGAGAACTCATCAGATCCATGCCAACTTTTTTTTCCAATTCTTCTACTACTGTCGCAATTTCGATGAGCTTGTGCAAATTGTGCCTCAGTTTCCTGTTCTTAGCTGAAAGGAGTGGGCACCCCGCGTGTGGTCTATGTCTCTAGCTAATGTACCATTTTCCGCAAGTTCAACGTACTGTGCGTTCAAGATGCTCTTCCTGCCTACGTTGTGTTGTAACGGGTTGTGATTGAGTCACTGTTGCCTTTTTTAATCATCTCAAACAGTCTGCCCATTCTCCTCTGACCTCTGGCATCAACAAAGGCATTCTCCCACAGAACTGCCACGGTACTGTACATTGATCTTTCTTTTTCGACCATTCACACTGTGAACCCTAGAGATGGTGTATCGCGTGAAATCCCAGTAGAATCAGTGCGTTTCTGAAATACTCAGAAAACCAGCCCTCCTGGCACCAACAACCATGCCACGTCTGATGCTCGGTTCTAGAGCTCTCAGGAGATTGTCTTGACCATGTGCTAGCATACTGCCTAAAATGCAACTGAGTTGCGAAAGCCGTGCATGTGATGGCTGATTAGAATTAAGTGTTCACCGAGGCAGTTGGACAGTTTACCTTATAAAGTGCCGGTGCTGTATGTGAAGGTGCATTCTTGCAACAATCAATTTTTTTAATTTAAAATCCTGCGGTTTTGTCTAATCCGTTGTATCGTCAGATGCCCCTTTCCCAATTATGTGTCACATGAAAAAGCTGGCGTGATTGCAACCAAAATCTGATCGGACAATTGCACACATCGCCTTCTAAATCCCTGTCCCACAGGGCGCGCAATCCCGATGATGTGAATCCGGCTAAACCCTTAGTATATAAGCCCCATTGTGTTCATAACACCCTATTCTTTCTAGTGCAATTTATTTTCTCTGTTCTTGCGCTCTGTCAAAAATCTTTTTTTCAGTGAAGGGGACAGAGACTAGCCTATTTCTATATCTGGCTCTTAAACTGAGATTAAAGTTTAGGTTGCCCTCAGTTCCAGATATTTTTGTTCTCTCATTCATTAATTTAGTAACCACTGAACACTGCATAGCGTATGTCACGGAGGCTCATCCGTTCCCTGCTCATGCTCTTACCTCTCCCTGCGCCCGCATTCCGGACCTCGACCAGAATTCTATATAATCCTGCTCTCCCTGCACACCCTGCCAGATCTTCACATGCCTTGGGCCGAAGAGAATCTATGTCCTGATGCTCTGCGCTGTTATTTGGAGATTTATCCCGTTGTGACACACCAACCACCACCCCCCAAACCAACACACCACAAACACCAACACACAACCAAACCCACCGACACACAACCCCAACCCACAACCACACAACCCCATACAACACCACTGAAACCCTATCCTTCTCCCTCCCTCCCCCGACCCCCCCACCGGAAACACTCTCTTTGCAACCGCCCACACTTCGAACACCACAACCCCCCCCCACCCCACCACCCGGATTCCATTCCTTACTACAGGATCCTTTACATGCCTGCCTGTGACTATTGGCTATAGTCCCCAGCTATAATGAGGACCATCCTGCTTTGCGTGTGGGTCCTGGTGAAGACGCCGGGTGCCGTTCGAGAGCCGGGCCGCAGTAGGTGTTGAGCTTGTGTCATCATCCACAAGTGGTTCAAGATCACTTCCAATGGATCCTGACAGTGTATATTTCAAGATTAGAATGCTAGCTGCCTGAGGAGGCCTGAGAAACAAATGATACTCCAATGGCAGCTGAAGAAAGCCGAGTACACTGGGAATGCTAAAGTATGAGATACTACGTCCGTCATGAGGGCTAACTTCTAAGTAACTCGAGACGTTAACACAGCTCCTTTCGATGCGAGAAGTGTACAGATGTATAAGGTGGGAGAAGGCTGCAAAAGCAGTGGTATGACAAGATAAACTGTACAAGCAGTCAGAACTGAGAAAGTTCTGCAGAATTACCATAGGATAGGGGGATGGCTGAAATCTTAACCCTCTAATAGTGTAAGCAAACTTCTGGAACACCACAAACCTTGAACACACTCAGCTCATGCTACTCTACACACGAGAACACATACCTTACCTCCCTCTCCCCCTCCTCTTGGAGAAGGGAAGTAGCCAGCACCATCCCCAATTGGGTGGAGTCTCATATACTGTAAAACAACTAGAACATAGAGAAGGTGATAACCAAGAGCATGTAGCTAGTAAGATCTAAACCGTTGGCAGGATATCCAAAAACTACTGACATAGGTAATCAAGATACTAGCTAAAAGTTTTTACATACCAAGAGCTATTAAATTTGTAAACAAAAGCTGGTAGTTTGCCTGTGACAAACTCCACAAGGTACGAAATGATAAAGTTGCAATCAGCAGAATGCAGAACTAATTTTGAAGGTAGTAAATACATACCGGGGAGTACACAATAGCAAATATGAGGAAAAACCACTGTGTGAGGGATAAAGATGCTGGTACTACTGACTCAAGAAAACTTGTATAGATGATCTCGCCAGTGCGTATACCTTATGTCACAGTTCTAGGTAACTCGCTCTCTTTGGTGGTAGGAGTCTGTGGGACCCTCTGGGCCAGTCAGCGGAGATTGTACGAGACACCGCAAGTGGCAGCAAGGTAAGAGTGCAGAGAACAGTCAAACCCTGGATGACAGCAGGCAAAGCCACGGGGATAAGCTGTGTATCGGACGAACGACCGCTGGCCGGAACCCCTGGAGTGCACCGCAGGAGCACAGGAGACTGGGGGAGTACGGAGTGAAGGGAATGACCCATGACAACGTGGGCCCATGGAATACCAACAGAATGGAAAACACCAGCATGGATAGTACGGCACAGACATACGGGCACGTACAAGGATTACAGACCAACGAGACACGGATCCACAGGATACGACCCAGATCGACGACACACCGACCAAGACACAGTAGGTCGTACCACAGGATACACAGAGGAATGGGACCACCGGGATACACACAGGAACGAACCTCGGAAACAAGCAGACAGGAGGCTTTCATCTCAGTGGGAAAGACTATAAGATACGGCCAGGAGAAGTGAGAGTGGAGCCACTCGGGTGTACATAGGATACCGGAAGTGGACCAGCGCCAATGGCAGGAGGACGTCTGGCCCTTTTAAGTCTGAAACGTCACGGGCCCCTAGCAGTGATAGTGCGCAGCCGGGAAGGCAGGATTCGTGCGCCCTGTCGCGACGGAACCGGACGGAGTGGCTCGACCGAGCCAGGATGCGAGGTAATACCTGGGAGAGGAGGGGGAGGGAGACACGCCCACCACAAGAGAGGTATCGCGGGGACACCGTGTGACACAGTTTAACATAGTATTACAAATAAGCCAATGGATATTCACAAATTTATTGTAAAGGGGATCCCTTACACACTGACGGATGTGCGGGTTAGACAAGTATTTTTGTAACGTAAAGTTGAAGGCCCAACTATAATTATTGTACAGTGAAATAAAAAACACACCATATTATAAATCAGGGACCTTGAACAAAGGAATACCATCAAAAATAACAAGAGATGAGGATAACTATGACTTCTTGCGTATGACCCCAAAAGATTCCTTAAAAAGTCGTAAGAATACTATTGGGGCTTTTTTACTAGGCCGCACTTTGTCGATTTTCTGACGCCAATGTTCAGGATTTGTCGACTCAGTATTAACTAGGGATTTGTGGCAATGCTCGAAGCGGATTGTGCGCGGGTCTGCAAAAAAATGGGCTTTCATGGGCTAGCAGAAAATCAGTGGGGAGCCGGTAGTAACAGGACGATATCCACTGATTTCGGAACTGAGCGCAAAGTGATTTAACTTTCAAATGTTTTGCAAGATCAAGCACTTACATGCAGCCGGAAGAAGGAAGTGAACTCACTGCACCAGTATCGGGGGGTGGTCGCCCAATCTTAGTTAATTATCATCTGACCATGCCGTATGTCGTAGAACATCGTAGTGGGATCGGGTAATTAATGTACCCCAATTAAGTTTTGGACAGTCTCACTCGAAGCCGGCCAACTTATTCGGTACACCTGTCCAAGCTGCTTCGTTAACACTTAATTTCTAAGTCAACTGGGCCATCACATGACACGAACTCTGTGGCTTTATAGGGCATGTATAGAGCAGGTGGTCAAGACAATCTCCTGCAATTCCAAACCGAGCCATCAGTATGGGAAGACAGGGTTGGTTAATGAGTGCCTTTGAACGTGGGCAATGGTTGGTTGGTGCCAGAAGGGCTGGTCTGATAATGTCAGAAACGGCTGATCTACTCCTGGGATTTTCACGCAACACCATCTCAGGGTTACAGAGAATGGGGTCCGAAGAAAAAACATCCAGTGAGCGCCGTTTGTGGGCGGAATGCCTTGTTTGATTATGCCAAGGTCAGAGAGAATGAGGACGGCAGACTGGTTCGAGCGTGATAGAAAGGCCACAAGTGACGCAAATCGCCCACCCGTCTACAACAACCAAAGGTGGCATGAATATCATCTTGAACTCACAGTACAAAAAATTCGCACTTTGAGGCACATGGTCGCTATTAGCAAAAGATCAAGCGAAGTACCACACCAGATACAAACTCCTTCAGTCTAAGAACAGGAAAACTTGAGGCCATAACAATTATTGCACAGCCATTGAAATTGACAGTATAAGCAGTAGAAAAACGTTGCCTGGTCTGATGAGTCCTCGATTTCTTCTGCGACATTCGGATGGTAGGGCGAATTTGCGCAACAACATAAAGCTGATCCATTCTGCCTTGATATCAACGGTTACATGCTGTGGTGGTGGTGTCACATGATGTGGGGAATATGTTCTTGGCACTCTTTTGGGCCCTTGTGTACCAATTGAGCATCGTTGCAACGCCACAGCCTACCTGATATTGTTGCTGACCATGTCCATCCTTTCTGACCACAAGGTACCCAACTCTGATGGATACTTTCGAGCAGGATAATGCCACCATGTCATAAAGCCGGACATCTCAGACTGCCTTCTTGAACTGACAATACGTTCACTGTACTGTACTCAAATGGCCTCCACAGTCACCAGATCTCAATCAAATAGAACATCTTTGGGATGTGGTGGAACGGGAGATTCGCATCATGGATGTGCAGCCGACAAATCTGCGGCAACTGTGTAATGCCATCATGTCAATATGGACCAAAATCTCTGAGGAATGCTTCCAGCACCTTGTTGAATCTATGCCACGAAGAACTGAAGCAGTTCTGAAGGCAAAAAGGGGGTCCAACCCGTTACTAGCATGGTGTACCTAATAAAGTGGCCGGTGAGTGTATATACTCCATTGAAAGTGAGATACTATGTCGGCTACATAAAAATTTAAATGTACTGTATACCTAATGCACCTAATATACATGTACACATGTTCAGAGTCAAAGAGTGACATCATTAGGTGTGTGCACTGAATCTCCGGGACACCGGAGTAGAAACGTTGGAAGCACTCTCCATCTTATTTTTTGGATTTAGTAGAAAAAATGATCTCCGTTCAAACTACTTTTTGTCTAAAATTTAGCTTATTCGGTCACAGTTTGTACATTCTATATAGCGTGAATTTAGATCAAGCATTCCATTATTTATTGCATAATATTTACCGTAATTCTATTTCTTTTTTTTATAATGTTTTTAACACTGTTGGTATTGACGATAGAAACAATACATTTAGGGATATCACTGTCTTTTTTGTAATATATGTTAGAAGGTATAATAGATCCACTTTTGCCGATATACACCATATCATTAAGGTAATAAATGTTTTAGAAATATTTTGTTTATGAGTTGATTTGACAAGAGAGTAGACAGTTTATACTACCTGATGTGTGGTGTTCTGGAATAAACACAATAATTATAGCCAGGATTATCAATGTTCAAGCCAAAGCATCTCTGAAGGATTAGTGCTCTGATTACTGTGTTGATGTGCACTGTGGATGATTGATGTGGATCTGCAAACCTGTGTATAAATACACATTTTATAAAGCCTTTGTACATGTGTGCCAGATCACATGGGACTTCTATAAATGGATATTGTTTTGTTTTCCTACTTTCCAAGTGTATTACCATTACATCTGCAGAACAATCTCTGGAGGGAGTGATTTGTTTTATGTAAGATTCTCTTAATCTGTCAATTATAAAAGGTGTCCCAGTTCAGTAGGTATTCTTTTCTTTTCATAATTAGATTCTTAATAAAATCCAAGGTATTCTAAATTTACTTCTTTTAATGTGAATATCAAGGTCTTTGAAGGACATATTTTAGACCATTAACTAAGAATTTAGTATTTGGTATAGAAAAATGAAAACTCTTAAACAGTACAATAGTGTCACACAGGAAAGCAAATCTCTTTGCATACCAATGTTTACAAAGAATCCCATTGCTGGTACATGAAATAATGATTCCAGTTAGCATTTCAAACAATCATCACTTTTTTCCCATTTAGGGAAAATTAACAACATATAAAAAATTAAAAAAATAAATGAGTATATCACTTATGTCCTCCGTAAAATAGCAGTTTTGTTCTATGAAAGAGGCACTTATCTTTTAGTGAAATGTGAGTAATATACACATCTTAGAGCAAAAATGGAAGAATTATTTTATATGGTGGAAAGCAGATACAGGATACATGATAAAAATAAGAATTTTCAGCAGAATATTTAAAATGTCCAATATTTACATTTGTAAAAAATTTTGAGGCATCAATCAGTCTTGATCCAGAGAATCACTTTCATAAGTAGGAATCAATAGTTTATACTTTTACAACTTCTTCATATCCCCACAGTACCACTATTTACAGAAGAGGCATGGAGATGAGGTGAAGATCATGCATTGGCATTGTTCAAGTAGCTTGCCAAATAATAACTACAGTAGGCCTGTGCTACAACCATAAACAACAGCAATAACCTTAAAGCGATTGTAGCACTTACAATAAAAGACATCTGTCATTAGACGGTATCAATCTGAACATGTTTGTAATATACATCTATTACCAATTCTGTCTTGTTCTCAATATATTGACATGCCTGTGTACCTAGTACTTTGTCAGTTTCATTTTAAAGTTATCAACAGCTTAGCCTGTTCTGCTTAGCGGCCATGTAAGCAGGACAGGCTAACGCTCTTTTAAATGGAATTATCAATCCCAGGTGGTTCAGAAAAGCATTCAAAGCAGTATTCATACACAGTGGCCCACATTTACTAAAACAGTGCCAACTGCACTAAATGCAGTTTGCCTGTAAAGTGTGCAGTGGGCACCAGATTCATGATTTGTGTCGCCTGTTTTTTCAAGTATCTGACGCCCCCTGCTCAGCTCCGACAGAGTGCAACACTTTATTTTTGGTGCACCTTTAACATAGGGCAACACGCAACACATTTCTGTCAGACTTTGCATGATAAATGTGGCACATGGTCTGACTGAGTACCAGAACCCCCCCTTCATTGCAGAAATTTGTGTTGTATGAAGAATAGTGCAGCTGCAACACACAAGGGTCATGTGTCACACCTATGTGGTGCGAACACTTCTTAAATATATGTGGAAGCAGCTTGCACATAGAAGAACATGCAAAGTCTGAAAGGTACCTGGAACTGGAGCAGGTCCCAAGTAAATATGGGCCTGTATTCCCAGCTTTTGAGATGTATTTATCCACAGGAACCACCAGGATTCATAAATCTCGTAAAGCTGAGTGTTAGCCCATCCTGCTTAAATCACTGCTAAGCAGGTTGTAGCCGTTGACAAATGTAAAATGAAACTGACAAGGTACTGGTGACACTGTCAATGGCCCAAATTTACTAAGGTCCCTGTGCCAGTTTTCAGACAGACTTTGCATGTTCTTTTAGGTGCAAACTGCTGGCACAGGTATTTAAGAAGTATCCGCCACCACATATGTGTCACACAATAGTGTTTTGTGTAGCGGCTATGTAGTAGCTTGTGTAGCACTATTCTTCATGTGACCCAAATTATGTCGCTGAAATGGGTGTTCCGGTGCACAATCAGACCGTACGCCACATTTAACATGAAAATTTCAGCAAAAGTGCTTTGCATGCCCCATGTTAAAGGTGCATCATAAAAATGTGGTGGACTCGGTCAGAGCAGTACAGAGGGCACCAGATTCATGCATAACGGGCGCCACAAATCCTGAATCTGGCACCCTTTGCACTGTTTTTAGTAAATGTGGGCCAATATATTTAGCAGGATGGCATCAAGCACATCATGTTATGTTTCAGTGTGTGGCCCCTTCTTAAGGCTTGGCGCGTCTGAAGAAGGGACCACGCACCGAAACATAACATGATGCCCTTTTGACTGGAAAATGGGGGGCCTTTGAACACAGTCCCGTTAGACCCCCATGATGGTGGCCCTGTTTCTGGACAAGGTCTCTCCATTTGTTAATTTGTGCAACATGATATTGGATATTTTCATAAAGGATACAGTCTACATTTTCATTTTAACTCCTGATGAAGAAAGGGTTTATGATCATCAATAGAGATGGTCAAATTTATCTAAATTAGACTCGGTTTGCCGAATTTACGGCAAAAATTCGATTTAAACCGTATTTGGTCTGTATTGAATTTGCGACTTTTTAAAACAAAAGTGACAAAAAGTCTCCAAAAGTCACCAAAACTTTCCCCAGCTATTTTCTACACTTGGTCAGGGGCAGCCGTAGATTTGCGAAGATTGCAGATTAAGGTGATAACTCAGAGAACACTGCAGATAACTAGACAATGGCGAACTTTGAAAGGAGACCATTTTAGGCGCAAAAAAGTCGTAAATTAGCAGAAGAACCATAAAAGGTCTCAAAAATGAAAGAAAAAGGCAAACAAAAAGTTTGATACATGTACCCCATACAGTACCAAACTATTTAGTAATAGCAACTTTAGGTATTACTGCACACTATTTACTGACACCTGTACCTTTATGATCTAGGCATTACTACACACTATTCTCTGAAAGGAGCACACAATCTTGGTATCAATGCACACTATTCACTGACAGCAGCACCTTAATGTTTCTGGATAATGCTAATATTCCTGTCTGGCCTTTCCAAGTACAGTTGTACTATCCTCTGTAAGAATTGCCTAGCACTACAGCATCCTATGAGTAGCCTAATGAAGTTCACTAGAGTACCCTAAATGGACAATAATTTCAGATTCTCACCTGTTCCTAATAACAGCAGCCTCCTCTCTTTACCTTAGTGCCCTAAAAAGGGCAATTAATGTTTTTTTAAGAAGTTCCTGCCTATCTGGCTGACCGTTTACAGAGCAGCAACCTCTCTCTAACTCTTTCCTGTGTGTAATGGCATCTTGACATATGACCTGTGCTTATATACATGTCCAGCCAAGTCCAGCCAAGTTGTTGCTGCTGTATAATGCAGAAAATACAAGTTGCTAAAATTTGTTGTAAAGACTACAACACTGCTTAAATACTCTGTTCAATGACGCAACGTCCAAAAAAGCTTTTAACTTTTTCTAATAAAGAGGATTTTTCTAAATTTCTTTTCCGCTATGTTCTGGAAGCTGGATATTCCCCACAAATTTGGCATCTCTTAGCAGCCCAATGAATAAATTTGAGGTGTTATTTGGAGCACTCAGTAAAAGTCATAAAAATTTGTTTCCAGCTTCCCGGTATAAGCCATTGAATATTATGCACCTTCACTAGGAAGAACAATTTGTCGCCTAAAAAACAAATCTTCATACAGCTCAGCTGTGGGGTGAGAGGAGGCTGTCCCTGAAGAAAAAAGGAGTGGAAGAAGCTGTCAATCAACAAAGAAAAAAATGAAAACCTGAATTAAGATGTCAACATTTCTAACTATATTATATGAGCAAAGTGGTTATGTGGCATAAAGCTACAAATTTTTTTGCTTGGAAATTCCTTTTGCTTTTAAAAATGACAGAATAAGATATTTAATAAATAAATGGAAATGTTAAAATAATAACCAGCTTTAGCAGGCATCCTAATGAATTAATTTCCTTTTCTAATTTTGAGGACTTTTAAATAGAAAGGTTCATTGTATCATGTGACCTGGATGGCTTATTAAACAGTGAAACAATCATCTTCTCCTTTTCATCTGCGCAATTAAAATTTTACCAGGGTGTTATTAAATGCACTAGGATGACATGAAAGATATTGCCTGTGATCCTCAATGTCCTTTTTATAAATAGATAAAAAATAAAAAATTTCCCTACATTCCTCCAGATAGGCAGACTCCAGGGATCTAATTAGTACAGCACCCAATTCTTGGTTTAGCAAAATGTGACAAGTGCAGTGTATGAGAGGAAAAAGGCAAGGCTGATTTAAGAGTTTCTGAGGGAGTTGGTGTAAATATGTGTTAGACAGAAAGGCTAAAGGTAGGGCTGGAAGGAGAGAACAACTTGCTTAAATCTCTTTATTCCGCCAGTCTATAGTCAACCTTTCCACTGGGTATACGACTTCTGACATTCGTGCTCAAATACTTCCTTTAGTTAAATCAGTTGTAAAATGGGAAAATTAATAAATAAGCTACTCGTGAAGATAATATCTTCCTGAAGCCATCAGTAGTGAATTATATCATGGTTGAGTTAACTTCAGTAATGCATCTACAAATAGACATTGAGTCACAATATTGTGGCTAATTTTTATGTGTTGAAGATTGTGTACACAAATATTATTTCCAAATGCAAATTACTTGACAATCTTTTGTAATAACATTCTCCATATGAAAGCAATATGTATCGTTCTTGTGTATAGCCTTTACTTAATTTTCCTAACATTTACTCTTTGAAAGAGAAAACCTCAACTACCAATGAAAAATGAAGCATGATAAACCAATGGCACTTACTCATAGATCCAGACACAGTGATTGTGGTAATTTTTTTATATTTCTTTTCATGGCCTCCTTTCTTCTAAAATCAGCATCTAAAATTATGCTACAGAGCCTAAAAGGCCCCTGGGGTGTTACCAGAGCCCCTCTGTGCTGCAGCTTCACAAGCTGTTAGAAGGTCTTGCCCTCCCCCTGCTTCCTCATCTCTTTGCTTGATGTAATTGCACTGAAGCACAGGAAGATTCAGCAAAAAGTGAGAGGGGGAAGTGATCCTTAGACATTGTAACAACCTGTAGATCTGTGGCAAGGGGACTTTGGTAACACCCCCAGGAGCCCTTTTAAACTCATTAGCATAGTTTTAAAAGCTGATTTTAGAAGGAAGGTGGCTGTAGATAACACATGAAGAGTAAGTGTCCCTGGTTTATCATGATGATTAGTTTTCCTTTAACAGACAAAAACTTACAGTCACATATATATGTAGAAAAGAAACTTTACAATCTGCTGGTGACCATGCTTCAACTTTTAGAACACATCCTTATTGAGTAATGTTGCAAACCCATAAAAAAAAAATTTTAAAAGTATTTTAACCCACATGTAATTATCATACTTAGAGTAAAACCCTTCATGCATTACAAGGGGAGCAAAAACCTTTCAGTGTTTTAAGACTTTACACATCTCTGGCACTGTTAACAAAGATTAAGATGTAATTGAAATAATCTAGAAAAGTTTTGAAAGATATAACGTATTACTTTAATTCCACCTCAATTTCAGCTTTTTGGAGGGCTACCAAAAGTCTTTAAACTATATTTCTGTTATTCTAGAGAAACAATGTCTGGGTACAATGAATACTCTTGCAGGACATCTTGCAATGCAATTTTATTCATGATGAATTTCAGCAATTTTTGACCTCATTTTTCCTCTGAGAGCAATATCAACCATATTGATAAGATTTCATAGTTCCCTTTCAGGCTTTCAACAAGGTTAAGATGAGTGCTGTCTCAGCAGGATGCAGAGTCCTTGATTCATTCTTTTATAATACCACAGTTGTATTACAGTAATTTGATTTTGGCATGATTCCCAGACCATTCAAAGTGTAAATTTCACTTTGTGCAATTTCAGATGCATAAGTGCTAGGAGTCTTATAGGAATGTGCCCAAGCAAATTATACCATAATACAGAACAACCTAATGAAATCCCAAATTTAAATAATACATAAATGATCACTGTATTTAATGCTAGTACTAATTTCTATAATGTATTTTGTCAGTAAACTGTAACACAACCTGTTATGACCTTATAAATACTACATACATTGAATCATAATGTTCTTAGTAAATTACGTAGATATTTAAATGGTAGTTTATGCATTATGCTTATTTTCTTAATTTAATTTAATTTGTTTACAGCTAAAGTACTTGTTCAATGGGGTAAATTTTCCAATACACCAATGTGACTGAATTGTTACTGACTAGGTAGAACAAGTCATTAAAATATATTCAAAACAACTGATAATAAATTGTCAAATGTTTTTAATTAACACATGTCTATACACGCAGGCATTGGTGCTGAGGTCAATGATTGTCTGTGTCAATAACATGTACGTATTTGTCATATATGCAGTGAAGTCAATAAAGGCCACTCTTGTAATGGCAAAGACTCAAAAGAGATGGGCTGGAGCAGCAAGGGATTAACGGTTTTGTTAATTTTAATATATATTTTATATCATTTCCTGCTTTTAGTGAGTTTCCTGTGTAACCAAATTGAAGGCAATGTGTCATTTAGTTTTTGTTATTTTTTCCCCTAATCTGTATATACTATTTGATTGGATATTGTTTTATTTTAATTTGTGTCCTTCTAGATTCTAGTTTTACAAGTGCAGCTGTAATAAAGGACAGGAACTACCACGACCAAAGTTTGTAAAGCAAGCACACTGACATACTGGTGTGTGCCTCTCTGGCAGGAACTTCTCTATGTCACTGGTGCTCCCGCTCCTGTTCCCGGTCCTCCAGCCAAGAACGCCATCCTCGTCTCCTAGAGTGCGCAGAAAATTTAAAGGGCCAGCACATTGTTAATTGGTGCTGCCTATTTCCCAAAATTCTCTATAAACCAGTCTCTCCCTACACACTTTGCCAGATCTTTGTGCCTTGTGACTTAGAGAAAGCTTTGTCTCATGCCCAGTGCTGTTTTTGTGATTTCCTGTTCTGACCCCAGTTCCGTTCCTGACTACGCTCCTCTGCTGCCTGCCTTGACCTATTGCTATGTCCCCGACTCTGATTCCGTATTGCCTGTTCGGACTTCCTACCTGTCCCCGAATACGGTTCTGCTCAACGTCACTGGCACCTGGGGAACGACCTGATGGTACCACACCGCAGCAAGTCTAACCCACTTTGCAGCGGGCTCTGGTGAAAAACGGGTACCACTCTCATCACTGAGACCCCGACTGATCAAGTTAGACCCTATCCCATTGTTTGTGGGAAAACCCCTTTAAACTTTCTAAGCCCTTGCTTTTAAGAAAGAAAGGCTTTAAAAATCATGCAAATGAGTATGATGGGCTCGAGGCTCCATAAAATCTATAGATCTCAGAGCCCCTCAGGCTCATTTGCATGATATTAATAGCTTTTTTTGTACAAACCAGGGCATAAGAAGCTAAAAGAAGAACTGATCCTGCCAGGAGGGGCACACACCAGTATGTCAGTGTGCTTGCTTTTCAATCCTTCATCCTGGTGGTAGATGTCCTTTAAGTGTTTGTTAGCAGAATAGATAGATATACTTTAAAACAAACTGTTCATTGATATTTATGTAATAGAAATACTCTGTGACTAGTAAAGAGGTTAGTGGTGTTGAGAAGGTAGTAACAGGACTGCCATCATGAAAAATTTGATGGCCCACCATACACAATGCATATTAGATTTTCCTGTCATATGGAATACATCAAACAGAACCACAGACTATAATGGGTGTATTTAGATTTCATAACTACATCATTTAACACAATGCTACAACATTGTATAAATATAACCAGAATTAATTAATATTACCAGAAAGACCTAAAAAGAAAAGTAGAATGTCACCATGCCATCCTTACACCATATGTCCACACTGTGCCCCTGAAAAAAAACACCTGTCACTTGTAGTATGGTGTCCCCTGGATTTAATTTAATGATTTATGTATATATTATAGTGTATTATAAACACCATGTCTAATTAGAAAACTCTAGGATCAGTCATTGGCTGAGATGGATTCAGAGGTAGACCTGTAACAATCTGTCTGACCCATGATCCAATCTATATAGTACCTAATATATCTGAAATAAGCCACAGCTATCATAGAGTGTTCTAAAAAATGAGGAACCAATGATTTACGACACTTCAGGGAAAACAGAGCCTTCGTCTCTGTGATGCCCATGTAATAATTTACCAACCGATGGACTATGGACATTACTTCTTTATCCCTAAGTAACCAAGCCCAGGTCCTGCCCCACTGATGGTTTCAGTATAGTACTTTGTGACACAAATAAAGTATCTCACATCTGCCTAGCCTTCATGGCATCACTTCACAGAGATTGAGATATTATACAATATTTTTTCTTGGTGTTTTCTTTGAGCTCATTCTGTGAATTTTATTAGTCATTAGAGAACCTGAGGTTGGGTGAACAGGGACAGAACATGACATACACTCACCGGCCACTTTATTAAGTACACCTGTCCAACTGCTCGTTAACACTTAATTTCTAATCAGCCAATCACATGGCGGCAACTCAGTGCAAGTAGGCATGTAGACATGGTCAAGACAATCTCCTGAAGTTCAAACCGAGCATCAGTATGGGGAAGAAAGGTGATTTGAACGTGGCATGGTTGTTGGTGCCAGAAGGGCTGGTCTGAGTATTTCAGAAACTGCTGATCTACTGGGATTTTCATGCACAACCATCTCTAGGGTTTACAGAGAATGGTCCGAAAAAGAGAAACATCCAAGTGAGCGGGCAGTCTGTGGGCGGACAAATCCTTGTTGATGCCAAGTAAGAGTGAGCAAGGAGGTAATGGCAGAACTGCGGTTACGAAGTGAGAGTAGAAAGCATACAGTTGACTCCAATCGCACCATTACACCAAAGGTAGATTGGAAACATACCATTGCTGGTCTGAATGAGATCCGATTATCTACTGCACATCGGATGATGGTATGGTCGAATTTGGCGTTCAACAACATGAAAGCATGGATCCATCCTGCCTTGTATCAACGGTTCGGCTGGTGGTGTCATGGCTGTGGGATATTTTCTTGGACACTCTTTGGGTCACCGTGTACCAATTGGGCATCGTTGCATGCCACAGCCCACCTGTAGTATTGTTGTGACCATGTTCAGTCCCTTATGCACCACAATGTACCAACATCTGATGGCTTACATTTCAGCAGGATAACATGCGCGCCAGGCTAGAAGCTGGAATCATTTCACGCTGGTTTTGAACATCGTGACCAATGAGTCTCATGTACTAAATGGCGCTCTCACCACACCAGATACTAATCCATAAGCATCTTTGGGATGTGTGGGAACGGGAGATTCCCATCATGGATGGCAGCCGACAAATCTTGCGGCACTTGTGTGATGCATCATTGGTCAATAGGACCAAAATCTCTGAAGGAAGTGCTTCCAGTCTACCTTGTTGAATCTATCCACGAAGAATTGAGGCAGTCTGAAGGCAAAAGGGGGTCCAACCCGGTTACTAGCGATGGTGTACCTAATAAAGTGGACGGTTGATGTTATATATAGCTAGCTGTAGATTCCGCGCTCGCCCACGGATAGCTAAATAATAAAATTGAACGGTTAGGCAAAAACTATTTAATATGTATCTAACTTATTCTCTGGCTGTCTCTATGACTCTCGTATTTGTCTACTGACTGATCCTGGTCTTTATAGCCATGAATAGGCTTCAGTTAACCGATAATGTTAGGGGTGTTTGGGCCTACAACGGCCATACAACACTGGTTTGTTGCTTTTTTATAGTGAATTATCAATAAAAAAATTATTTTTTATGCAGTATTAGTGATTAAAGTCATCTGACAATGCCGAGAAAGCACTCGCTGAGGACCGGAACATTGAAGAGACCTGGGTATGTGGAAGAAAGGAACCCTTTTTGCATGTTAACGTATGAAAAAAACTCATAATTGTTAACATACCACGGAACTATTTCCAAGATAAATTTGTATTTCCTTCAATGCACATTAAGTGCTAAAAAACCCACATTGTCTTGCTCCCAAGGGGACTTTCCAGTTTTGAAAGTAGATTTACAATAAAAAAAACTCCAACTCAGCACAAATATTTGTGCGATCTTGGAATTTTTCTATAAACTAGCCAGGTGCAACAAATAGCATTTCTGTAAAATGAGAGAACAGGGAAGTTGTAATTAAAACTTCATATAACCTGGAGTAGGTTCTTCTTACATGATCAAAATGTGATGATTTTATTTTCAATACGTACTCACTTACAATAGGTACCGTTATTTGGAAAATGTAAAAAGGATGTAGATGGCATTTCCTGTTCAATATAAAGTCACTGGGTATGAAAATAATTTACCCCATTGCAAACTCAATTATAAGCTCTTTACATTACGACCAATAGAGTGACAACGAGCACTCTGCGTTTCTATACCGCCAAATGGTATTCTAGGGGGTGCATATTAGAATGTAGAATCAAAAATGTGGGGCTTAGAAACAATGTGTTAGCACAGGTGGAAATGTATTTTAATTTTGTTTTCTCATAACAGAGGCACAATTTTTTGGTTAAATGTTTTTATCTACTGATGAAAAAAGAAAAGCTGAAGACACAGGTGACAAGAGTATTATAAATCATGCTTCTCGACCAGGTGCTCATAGTTGTGGAGATGAAAATATAATAAAAAATATTGAGATTCCAGCATCTAGTTGGCAGTAGCAAGCCACTTCTTCTTGAGTAAATTATTATATGTAGATAAACCAATATAGAACATAGTAGAAACTTATGTATAACAATCCCCAACTCCAAACATGCACTCACCAGAATGACATGTAACATATAACAATGTAATGTTTAAAAAGGGTCTTGGGCTCAGTTCCAAGCTTTGTTTGATCTGGTACTGACTTGGAAGTAAATAGTCAGACTTTCAGGGTCCTATCCCACTACTTTTTAATGTTTGGGCGGCATCCGAGCATGGGTACTATGAACGATGCCCACCTCCAGGCTGCTACTTAATGGCAGACCGCGTTTGTGTGACAGGTGCACTTCCCTCCAACATGGGAGAGGAATTTTCTATCCACACCGGTGTCGAATTCAGGCCTATGTGCTGACATGCTCACCTTTCTTTCCCATCATTGGAGATGGAACATGTGGGTGGGGCCATTCATTTAGCCGCCCGGATTATCTGCAGACCGCTTTGTCCCGGTGCTCCATCTGTCTTTTTATAGACATCCCATTTCTAGGTGATCCTTGGCCTGTCAAGCTTAAGCAAACAAGTGCCAGGTCAAAATTAAGAGGAACATCGGTAGTATTTGTAATGTTTTCTCCTTTAAGTTGAGTAGTACACTTCTGGTGATTTCTGATACCTTGCATCATTGACATATTAGTGTTCTGGGTTTACACGAGTGCCAAGCAAAATAACACCTTCCTGCATTATGGTTATGCATGCCCCCTTGTCGTTTGCTCATCCAAAAATTCAACTTTGAGTGGAGGTGTAAATTGGTTGCACATAAACTCATAGAGGCAGAAAAACTGCCATCTCCTATACCCGCATTTAAAAAGATGCCTTCTTCACTGCATTTGAGGGTATCTGGCAGTCAAACATTACTTAAGGCTCTCTTTATCTGGTGCATTATGAAAGCTTGACTTTGGTGTTCAATTTCTGCGGTACGTCCCTGACTCCATCACTTTTAGGATGTCCCAATTTCAACTCACTGCTTCAGGTCAATTTTCTGGATGCTGCCACAATCCGAGACTATGAAAGAAACATTTTCTGGAATGCGTTTAGCTGCTTGAAAATGTCCTGCCAGCAGTTTATTAGGTCAATTGCTGCTAAAAGGGGCACCTTAACATCAGAGGAAGAAGGCGTAGTGGCGTGGTCAAGCAGAGAAGGGTAAAAGCAGTTAAGGGTCGACCTGCTTTGAATAAATGTGACCTGCAGCTTGCGATATTTCTTGACCTTTTTTCAGAAGGATCGAATATACCTCGTTAATAACCGATATTTTCAGCAGCCAAATGTAAAAACTCGAAGTCAGACAGGATTCAAGAACGAAAGTGTACTCACCTTCTGACCACCCCACCACCGCCCCCCCGCCACCTCCCCCCCGTCAGGTCCTCTTACTTTCAACATCGTGGCCCTGGCATTTTCCCTATGTCCCCGGCGTTCCGTTGCATGAATCATGACTCAGCCTCATCATCTGCGACAGACCGCGCGTGGACCGAGCCATGACACGGCGGGCGATGATAGAAGGGACCTACCGGGGGTGTCGGAAGGTGAGTACAACTTATTTGTTTTTTTCCAACACCATTTTATTGGTGGCAGGGGCTGGCCAGTTATATACTAGATGGGCCTGGCAGGCTATATAAGAGGGGGCTGGCAATGCTATCACAGAGGGGCTGGCAGGCTATTATACAGGGGGGGGTGGGGACGGTGGGTAGGCTCTAATACTACATGGAGCTGATAGGCTATAATACTACAGGGAGCTTGCAGTCGATAAACTACAGGCTGGCAGGCTATATAACTGGGGGGCTGTGACCAATGCGGATTCCCGGGTCAGCCCCTCTAAGGCTTAACGGAAAGATACGGAGCCAGACGTACATATTTAGAAACTTTAAAAGGTATTCTCAGTCTGGGCATTTCACCATCCAATTCCATTTATTAATCCATATATTAACATTTCTTCAATTAGATGTCATTAGAAAAATATTTGTGTTAAGTTTACTTCCTATCCATGAATCGATTCATGCGGTCGCCCTAGGCGGACTTTCGTCTCTGGATACACCACGCCACTCTGCTGGAGTGAATTGCACCAAGAAAAGACAGTTTTTGTATATAAATGTCCGGAGTCTTACTGCATCCCACAGCCGTCTTTGGTACTGATTGCTGAAGCCAGGAGTCATGCAGGAACTCATAGCACATCCTGGCCATTTCGTCTGCCAAAATGTGAGGTTGTCATACATCCGAGGAATCTGATCTGGTTTCTAAGGGACAACATGACTACATGTCAAGCAACCTGTCCATCAAACACGTGCAACCACAACCAGGGCTTTGCGCCAGCTGGCAGGATACTAGGTAGTGGGCGAAACTCACCCTGCCACGTTCCTTGTGGGCCTATTCCCTGCCTAACATGAGAAACTATCAAGAACCTAGCTGACAGTCCCTGATTGACCCGAATGTGGCAAGAAGACTTCGGCATCTTGTCAGCTTGCCTTGGCACGGTGGAGCGGACAGAGGGAAACCGGCATACAGGAATGACCAGTGTTCACTCTGGTGCACGGAAACTAAAACTAAGAGAGCGGCAGTTCTGTGGGCGGAAATGCCTTGTTGATGACAGAGGTCAGGGGAGAATGGGCAGACTGGTTCGAGCTGATAGAAAGGCAACAGTGACTCAAATCGCCACCCGTGACAACCAAGGTAGGCAGAAGAGCATCTCTGAACGCACAGTACGTTGAACTTTGAGGCAGATGGGCTACAGCAGCAGAAGACCACACCGGGTGCCACTCCTTTCAGCTAAGAACAGGAAACTGAGGCGACAATTTGCACAAGCTCATCGAAATTGGACAGAAGATTGGAAAAACGTTGCCTGGTCTGATGAGTCTCAATTTCTGCTGCGATATTCAGATGGTATGGTCAGAATTTGGCGTCAACAACATGAAAGCATGGATCCATCCTGCCTTGTATCAACGGTTCAGGCTGGTGGTGTCATGGTGTGGGGAATATTTTCTTGGCACTCTTTGGGCCCCTTGGTACCAATTGAGCATCGTTGCAATGCCACAGCCTACCTGAGTATTGTTGCTGACCATGTCCATCCCTTTATGACCACAATGTACCCAACATCTGATGGCTACTTTCAGCAGGATAATGCGCCATGTCATAAAGCTGGAATCATCTCAGACTGGTTTCTTGAACATGACAACGAGTTCACTGTACTCAAATGGCCTCCACAGTCACCAGATCTCAATCCAATAGAGCATCTTTGGGATGTGGTGGAACGGGAGATTCGCATCATGGATGTGCAGCCGACAAATCTGCGGCAACTGTGTGATGCCATCATGTCAATATGGACCAAAATCTCTGAGGAATGCTTCCAGTACCTTGTTGAATCTATGCCACGAAGAATTGAGGCAGTTTCTGAAGGCATCAAGGGGGTCCAACCCGTTACTAGCATGGTGGACCTAATAAAGTGGCCGGTGAGTGTATATATATTCATAGCTGTAGATCCCGGCGCTGCCCAGGATAGCTATAAAAAAATTGAACGGGTTAGCAAAAACTATTTAATATGTATCTATATTATTCTCTGGCTGTCTCTCTGACTCTCTATGTGTCTCTGACTGTCATGGTCTTTCATACCATGAATAAGGCTTCTAGTTAAGCCGAAATGCTTAGGTGTTTGTGCCTACACCGGCCATACACACTGGTTGTGTGCTTTTTTATATGATTATTCAATAAAGAAAATTATATTTTTTATTCAGATTAGTGGATTAAGTCATATGCCAGATGCCGAGAAGCACTCAGCTGCAGGACCCTGAACATTGAGAAGCCTGGGTATGTGAGAAAACTCTTTTTGCATGTTAACGTATGAAAAAAATCATAATTGTTATCAATCAACCACGGGAACTATTTCCAAAGATTTGTATTTCCTTCATGCACATAAGTGCTAAAAAAACCCACAATTGTCTGCTCCAAGGGACTTTCCAGTAAAGTAGATTTACAATAAAAAAAACTCCAGATCAGCACAAATATTTGTGCTGATCTGGAATTTTTTCCTACGTAAACATACCCAGTGGCAACAAATAGCATTTTCTGTAAAATGAGAGGAAAGGAAATGTTGTAAATTAAAACTTCATTATACATGGAAAGGTCTTCTAGTACAAAATGTGATGATTTTATTTTCAATACTGTACTACTTACAATAGTTACCGTTATTTGGAAACAATGTAAAAAAATGTAAGTAATGCATTTCCATGTTCAATAAAGTCACTGGGATGAAAATAATTTACCATTGCACTCAATTATAAGCTCTTTACACAATGAGAGATTAGCAATTCACTCTGTCTTTTATAATACCCAAATGTATTCTATGCATATTAGCAAATGTAGAAATCAAAATGGGTTAGAAACAATGTGGTTAGCATGTGAAATGTATTTAATTTTTCTCATAACAAGAGGCACATTTATTTTGGTTAATGTTTTTATCATAATAGATGAAAAGAAGCTGAATGACAACAGGTGAAAGAGTATTATAAATCATGCTTCTCAGACAGAGGGATGTCATAGTGTGGAGAGAAAAAAATATAAAAAATATTGATGTTCCAGCATCTAGTTGCAGTAGCAATCCACTTTCTTCTTGAGGTATAATTCATATGTAGAATAAAACAATAATAGAACATAGTAGAACCCTATATACAATCCCACATCCAAACATGCACATCACCAGAAGATGTAACATATAACACTGTAATGTTAAACGGGTCTTGGCTCGGTTCCAACTTTGTTTTTGTCTGGTATACTGACTTAATAATAGTCAAAGCCTTCAAGGTCCTATCCCACTATTTGTATGTTTGGGGCGGCACAGAGCATGGGGACACGATGCCCACACTCCAGGCTGCTAATTATGCATACCGCGTTTGTGACAGCACCTTCCTCTCCAACATGGGAGAGGAATGTATCTATCACACAGGATGTCTGAATTCAGGCCTATTGCATGATGTCACCTCCTTTCCCATCATTGGAGAGGAAAATGTGGGGGCATGCATAATTAGCAGCCCGGAATACTGGACAGCTTGTCCCGGTGCTCCATGCTGCTTTTTATAATTCTCCTTTCTAGGTGATCCTGGCCTGTCAAGCTTAGAGCAGACAAGTGCCAGGATCAAAATTAAGAGGAACATAGGTAAGTATTTGTAGATGTTTTTCTCCTTTAAGTTAGTAGTACTCTGTTTGATTTCTGATAACCTTGCATCATTGACATATTTAGTGTTCTGTTACAAGTGCCAAGCAAAATAACACCTTCCTGATTATGGTTTATTCATGCCCCATTGTAGTTGCATCATCCAGAAAATTAACTTTGAAGTGAGGTGTAAATTGGTTGCATAAACTCATAGAGGCAGAAAAACTGCCCTCCCTACCGCATAATGCCTTCTTCACTGCATTTGAGGTATCTGCAGTCAGAAACATTACTTTAAGGCTCTCCTGTAGTCTGGTGCATGATGAGAGAGCTTGACTTTGGTGTTAATTTCTCTACCTCCCTGACTCCATCACTTTATATGTCCAATTTACACATCACTTCAGGGTTAATTTTCTGGATGCTGCCACAATCCGAGACTATGAAAGAAACATTTTCTGGAATGCGTTTAGCTGCTTGAAAATGTCCTGCCAGCAGTTTATTAGGTCAATTGCTGCTAAAAGGGGCACCTTAACATCAGAGGAAGAAGGCGGTAGTGGGCGTGGCAGCAGAAAAGGGTAAAAGCAAGTTAGGGTCAGACCTGCTTTGAAATAAATGTCACCAGCTGCATATTTCTTACCTTTTTTTCAGAAGTATCGAATATACCCGATTATAAGCCGAGATTTTCAGCACAAAAAATGTAAATACTCGAGTCATACAGGAGTCAAGAAAAAAAAAAGTGTACTCACCTTCTGACCACCCCACCTCCCCCGTCAGGTCCTCTTTCATACATCGTGGCCCTGGCATTTGCCCTATGTCCCTGCGTGGTCCGTTGCATGAATCATGACGTCAGCCGCATCATGCCTGCGACAGACCGCGCGGGGACACGGAGCCAATGACAAGGCTGCGATGGATAGAAGGGGACCTACCAGGGGGTGTCGGAAGGTGAGTACACTTTTTGTTTTTTTTTCCACACCATTATTATTTTATGTGGCAGGGCTGGCAGTTATATACTATATGGGGCTGGCAGGCTATATACAGGGGGGCTGCAGGCTATACACTAGAGGGGCTGGCAGGCTATGTACTACAGGGGACTGGTAGGCTATATACTACATGGAGCTGATAGGCTATATACTACAGGGAGCTGGCAGGCTATAAACTACAGGGGCTGGCAGGCTATATACTGGGGGGCTGTGACCAATGCATTTCCCACCCTCGGCTTATACTCGAGCCAACGGTACATATTTCAGAAACTTAAAGAGGTATTCTCGTCTGGGCATTCACATCCAGATTCATTTCTACCATATATAACATTTCTTCAATTAGATGTCATTAAAAAAAAATATTTGTGTGAAGTTAATTTCTCATAAATCTTTTCATATGGTCCCCTAGAAGCAGGACTGTGTCTCTGGATACAACCACCTCTGCTGGAGTGATTGCACAAAGAAACAAACAGTTTTTGTATATAAAATGTCCGGGAGTTACTGCATGTCCCACAGCCGTCCTGTGGTAATGATTGCTGAAGCCAGGGTCATGCAGGACTCATACACAATCCTGCCTGCCTCTGCCATTTCTGTCTGCCAAAATGTGAGGTTGTCATATCCGAGGAAGCTATCTGGTTTCTAAGGGACAACATGACTACATGTCAGCACCTGTCCAGCAAACCGTGCAACCACAACCAGGCTTGGCGCCAGCTGTCAGACTAGGTAAGTGGTGGCGAACTCACCCTGCAACGTTCCTTGTGGGCTATTGCCCTGCCTAAAGCAGATAAACTATCAGGAACCTAGCTGACAGTCCCTGAGTGACCCTACAAGGTGCAAGAAGACTTACTTCATCTGGCAGCTGCTGGCTGGTGGAGCGGACAGGGAACCGGAATACAGGAATAGACCAGTGTTCACTCTGGTGCACAGAATACTAACACAGGTCTGAGACAGGAGGTTGGGACAAACAACAGATAGGCAGTTACAGCGGGTATATAACAGTCAGGTCAGAATCACAGCGCAGTTATTCAGTCAGGTCCAGATACAACAGACGTGGAGACAGGTCAGTATGCAAGTATTGGCTGCAAGAAGGGCGATAATAATAACAAAACAAGAATACCGAACAATAGAGACTACTAGATACACCGTGACTTGTAATAACTATGCCGGTATGATGGGGATAGAGCAGAATATAAGGCCGTTAGCGGACCACGGCTCCAGCAGCACACTGGTGGAACTGTCAATCAGGGGCCTAGAACCCTTTGCTTGGCATACGTGAAATTGCAAGGAGTGGGTACTTAGGGTTATCCAACACAATCTAGGCCAAGTTTCACACAAATTAAGCCATTGATTCTGCCAAGAACATTTTCTTTTATAAACTCCAATCGAGAAACGTTTACTATTAAAATGCATAAAATTAAACTTTAGAATGACTAGATTGTGCACAAGAATGGTGCTTATTTGGGCTGTGTGCCATAATTCTGTCCAATGTGCACCACAATACTGTCTGTGCTACAACTCTGCAGCATGAATAAAGTGCACCAAAAAAATGTTTTCTAGGTGGGTTGAGTGCTTGAGAGTAGATTTAGCATAAAGATGCCATATTGAGTAGGTGGGCGGAGCTTAAGGGCTAAAAAGTAAAGATGCCATATTGAGTAGGTGGGCGGAGCTTAAGGGCTAAAAAGACACCATTTTACCTTAGTTCAGCTTTCCCAATTCTGCACAGACTTTGTTTGATACATATGTTTATCACATTTATTTTTCTAGGTTTTGGATATATTCAATACAAATTATTGAAACTAACAATAATATAGCTAATTCATTATTACCTTAAAAATTTTAATCCATTAACTACTTGAGGACACAGTACAAGATAGATTGCTATAATTAGCAGGTATATCCCGCATTAGGACAATATATCCCATCCTGCTGATGACATTAGCATGCAGGCAGCAGAAGACTAGCTGTTACACCCAGCTTGATACCTGCTGCGTCTGCTGGGCAGAGATATCACTCCTTGCCAGGCAGTTTGACCCATTAACTGCAGCGTTTAAGCATGTTTGTGGCAGCTAATTAGAGCTTCCTCTGTCCCTACCCCATGTCGGCATCCCACGATGCAAACACAGGGTGCCAGGGGTTGCCATGATGAAGGCCACCATGTCTGCCATGTATGATGGCCTATTAGGCCCATTCCAAGACTGGGTCTAATAGGCAAACTGTCAGATACCACTGACAGATACAAAACATTGCAGGTACTGCAATGTATTTTATGAGGGATCAATGTCTTTCATCTTCCCAGTGTAAGTCCCCTAGTAGGATAAATTAAAAAGAAGATAAAGGTTTAAAAAGCACCAAATAAATAAAAATTTGAAATAAAAACACACCACAAAAATCACCAATTTCCCTATATATAATTATACTTTGTGTTAAAAAATTGAATAATAAAAACTCTCCACAACATTGGTATTGTTGCATCCATATCAACCTTGACATAGTAGCTATTACATTATTACCAATCTAATCATTACCTTTTTCTGCAATTAACAAGCCCTAATAATCCTCTTTTTATTGAGAAATAAAAAATTTATAGCTCTCAGAATATGGCAATGTGCTGTTGAAAATATGTTTTTATTTACTAAAATACTAAAATATGAGAAAACCTGTAAAAGTTTGGTGTCTCCTAATCATACTAACCTACAGAATAATTTCATCATGTTTTTTATTCTGTGTACTGCATAAAAGCTTTAATTAAAGTAGCAAAACAAATGCTTTATTCCATTCCCCCACCGGAAAGAGTAAATAAATTTAAATTATTATGCTATTTTTACCCTAAAAATCAACCCATTGGAAAGTACAAATCTTATCATAAAAACAAGTTCTCATATGCCCTCCAATAAAAAATTAAGATTAAAATTAAATAAATAGAATAAAATTATGTCTTTTGGAAATTGAGCACGGAAAAACTAAAAAAGTTATGCGCCTTGAAATCCATTTTAGGCGTTTCCTTAAGGTGTAAAAGGCCACAGTCTTTTCTGTTTTTTTGTTTGTTTTTCACTAGCTGCAGACCAAAAGCAACACTTCTATTTTTCAATTTATATTGTTTTATAAGGGCTTGTTTTCTGAATTTTCTATTCTATGCATAAGTTATCTATAATTATTGCCTGGAAAGGTCTTAAAATGAACTTTTTAACAAAGCTATAAGAATTTGCTTTCCAATATCATAAGACTAGTACTTGAAATGAATGCATAATTGATATGCATATAACTACCCTGCATCCTGACAGTAATGGCCACATATTCACTATTAACGATTCTGACCACCTGGATTCAGCGCTCATTACCACAGTACGGCTGATGGGACATGCAGAAACTTCCAGACATTTCATATACAGAAATCACAGAAACAGAGTTGGTCATATCCAAGGACACCAATCTTGCTTCTAAGGGACAATATGACTACATTTATGGGAAATTATCATTATACTGGTAATTTTATTTAATAACATCCAATGGAAGAAATGTATGTATGTGGAAGATAAATTAAATTAAATTTCATTGCCCAAGCGAAAATACCCCTTTAATATTTGTAGCTCAAGTATTCTCTCTCTAATTTTTGTTAAAGGATGAAGGGAAGGGGGTGGAAAGTACACCAGTCTTAAGGGCCCAGTTAGTGTGACCCTGATACCTATGCCTTTATATAATGCTAACAGCGTTCCCCACAAATTATAGATTATACAGGCGGTCCCCTACTTAAGGACACCCGACTTACAGACAACCCATAGTTATAGACGGACCCCTCTGCCCATTGTGACCTCTGGTGAAGCTCTCTGGATGCTTTACTATAGTCCCAGACTGCAATGATCAGCTGTAAAGTGTCTGTACTGAAGCTTTATTGATAATCCTTGGTCCAATTACAGCAAAAATTTTGAAACTCCAATTGTCACTGGGACAAAAGAAAAAAAATTGTCGAGAACTTCAATTATAAAATATACAGTTTCGACTTACATACAAATTCAACTTAAGAACAAACCTCAGGACCCTATCTTGTATGTAACCCGGGGACTGCCTGTATATCCAAATCCAATTAAATCACTGCCGGCACAATTTTCTTATGTTTGGTACTTGTTTTGACACCTCTCTACAAAATGTGCCAAAGCAAATAACACAATAAAAAATGTTAAATTATATCAGTGTAATTGAAAATATACTAGCAATTTACAGCTGCATAATAGTGCGGAAGAAATATGAAAATGTTGAAAAAGGTCAGACCTTTTGTTCAACTCAACACATGTATTTTTTATTTTCTCCAATTCCAGGATTGAAACTAAAGAAATAAAAGTTTCTAACACTTAATTTACAATGGTATGACAGCTGGAACTTCTCTGTAGAGAGATAAGAAGTACTGTAATTTGAAAAAATAATGGTTAAAGATTTTTTTCTATTGCTATTGCAATGCAATATAATTTATAGGCCGTGTCTGCTGTTCCTGATGACAGGTACAGTAATAGGAGATTTCTGTTGTAAAACTTTGATATGACAATTTAGACTCCTCATACAAATTCATATTTAATGGTTATCTGTTCTTTTATATTATATCAAAAAGTAACAGACATTTTCCAGATATTTTTTCCAACATGCCAAGAAGATAAGCAAAGCCTATATGTAAAATAGCCTAGTAAATCTAAAATATGTGAAGTCTTGTTAATGTATTCTGTATGTATGCATAAAAGAAATGGGCTTTATATGCACTAAAGTACATCATACAAAAATGGAAAATACATTTTACCCAGTGACTGAAGGCCATTTACCAGAGTGCTTACAGTAAATGCAAACTGATATAATTATGTGAATGGAAAGGCAAGAAAACATCTCTAAGGTTTCACACTAATGTATTTCAAGTCAATGTTGTGCTGTTAAGTGAAATGGGTCGGTTATTAAAACAGATCAAACATGGACATATTATCACGTTTTTTAGAGAATTGAAACGTTTGTGTGAATATAGAGTAGCCTACAAAACATAGAAGCTCCCCAATAAAAGATGTCAAAGTCATCGGCACCACTCACATTCAAAAGGCTACAAGTGCAGGTTCATACCTGCTGTAACCAGGATGGGGACTAGTTGCTTCTGAACATTAGTTTTCCATTGAAGAGGGCATTTATTGGGGGTTGTTATCAATGGGTGTCCACTACAATACTGAAATGCTTTGGTGCAGGTTTTTTTGGAAAGGACAATGAAAGATGCCAGTAGGAAGTGGAATTTATTCCACAAAAGCTTTCACATGGCTCTATAAGTGGAAAAATGAGCCAAAAACTGCTTCCTGAATGTGAGAAGTGAAAAGAGAACACAAAAACATAAAGGGACATAGTCCTAAAAGGGTCAAACTCCAGTGTACATTTCTGAGAAACCTCTGAATTGTATAAAAATCCACAATACAGTGGCCAAACACCTATACACAAGTTTGTCTCCAAATGAGATAATTGTACTAAAGACTCTTGCACTATAGAGAGTGCCTATGGTATTATAGAACCCACATGGAAAGCTGAGACCATCCTCCCAGAGATTGGGTCAAATTAGCAATTCTCATTATTAAAAACCTATAACAGAAGATTGACTATGTTTGACATGTTTTGCTGAGAAAACTGTGAACATAGAGGCACCTCAGGTTATGGCATCCAAGCAAGGGCCATACAATAGCTGGTACATATCATGTTCAGAGAATTAAAACGTTTGGGTGATAACCGTTGCCTAACATAACAGTGGAGTTTTCCCACAGTCTGTAATTCCTCAATTATTCAGATGGCTAAAACTGAAAGTTCATCATCTTTTAAGTACATAAACACATTAGTAACTTTGCCATCCGAGTCCAAACGGGATAGTGCATTTGGATGTTCCCGTTAAGTTCTCCTAAGTTTGTATAGTATAGCTAGAAAGGAACCTGTAGCTAGATGTATCAGATTTAACAAATACTGATAATTTTATGCAACAAACAAGACGTTTATCATACTGTAGAGGTGACAGATAAAGCAATAGAGAATGAGCGAAACAGAAAAAAATGCCTCGTCCGAGCTTGAGGCTACGAGTATCATACAGTTCGCTAGCTCGGTAAACTGCGCGTTGCTCGGACGCATACTTCGCGGCGATCTCAGAGAAAATGGGGGGGGGCAGCTCCCTCCGGGTATTGCTTTTTAGGCGGCAAAGCAACACAGAGCCATCACAGGCCAATGAGAACTTACTGCAACCCAACCGCGACATGATCTTGGTACCCTACACTCTATATAGCAGTGGTTGGCTGTATAAGAGCCAGAGACATTAGTGACCTTTGATGACTAGTCGCGGCCCAACGCGAAGCTGCTCGGAAAATCATTCTTAAAAATCGGTGATTGATGCCGCGAGGGAAGAGGCTGTCGTGCTGGATCTCAGGGAAACGTTGGCTTGTTCGCATATTAGAATAGTGGTGCCAGGGCGGACTTCTCCAGAAAACCAGCAACGGCCCCTGTCGGATGCTACAAGAACGGGTGGTCTGTTGATTAGGTAGTTGTTATATTTAGGGGGCATCGAGTACCGGGAAAGATTTAGTGACTGAATTAGCAAAGGGCGCTCTGTCAACGTAGATGTGTGAGCGTCTGAGGAGCACGACGTCCACCTCAAACACCAAGTGGGAAAGGGAGTAGGGGGAGTGGCAAGTAGGCCACAGTCGGAGCATCGATGGATGGGCTGGTTATTTTACGTGGTTTGTGGGAAAAGAACAGCAGCGTCCTCAAATCAGCGGGACAGGAGATGGGGGTGCTGGGGCATACTTGGCGAAAAGTAGCCATAGAGGAATCCAAACGGCTTACTTACGCCTACAGCGTTATTATGTGAGCTTCTGGTGGATCTCGTGGTGGCTTACGTGCTGCGTGCATCGACGACCATGGGGAGCATGGGAGGGAGACTTGCAAGCAAACCTGCTAGGGGTTTGGGCAGGGAAATGACGCACATATCCCTTGGCCAAGACGAATTGGAACATTTAGTAGGGGGTGGGAGTCATGAGGCACAGCTGCCAGAGGGTCCGGGGGGACTAAATATACACTGGAGGATGAGAATATAGGTTTAGAACGCAGGGTCAGCGCATCTGGCATAGGAGGGTGCTTTACAACGTGGCAGAAATCGCCATAAGCAATGGATAGCATCGGTTGGTTTTAAAAAGCGAGATCAAAAACCCAAAAAAAACAACACAAAAAAAAAAGTAAAAAAAAAAATTAAAGCATAACTCATTTGAAAAAATGGTTACACCCGAGGGCGAGGGGGTAAGATGGACGAGGGCGGGGACGTGGGCGTGCCACCCTGCAAGGGGTCAGAGCCGTGGTGCCTCGCCGGGGTGAGACACCACCTGCTTATGATGGAAGCAGGCGGAACGCCGCAAGCTACACGGCCCCGAGTTCATGCTGAATTACAGTGGGATCGTGTAGATCACTGTTTGAGGCCGAACAGTGCAACAGGGTGATGGTCGTGATTGCTGACAATGCTTCGAGCAATTTTGGCCACCAGTCCAGTCGTTCCACGCACGCAGTCCCCCCCTGTACAGCACCGAAGAGGAATCGCGCCACTCCTCCAGCTCCTCCTGCACCTCAGCCTCCTCCCCCCGTCTGCCCCCTCCAGGCAAAATTGGCATTTGAACCAGGCATGCTCTGAGGAAACTGTTTTCTGGACCCTTCCACAGTCACCAACCACTTGTCCCGTGGCTGCGGAGCAATTTTCCCGATGCCCATTTTTTCCCTCACATCATGTGGGTTGGATGATGACCTCGTGACTTAGTGAATGTGTAAAGAGGTGTGTCCGAACGATTAGGAGACACTTTTGTCAGACATGGGGAGTTGTTGTGCAGGCAGAAGTCCGGAGGGGGAGCAGACTGAGGGATCGGATGATGATGAGTGACAGAACCCAACTGGGTTTTGAGAGGCCGGGTGGACACATGTGCTTCTTCTGAGACGGAGGAGAGTCCCGACCAGAACAGGTTGGAAGGGCAGTGGTGGGGCCAGACGGAGATGCAGGGCCATAGCTGGTGCATCAGCGCCAATGGTGTCAACTAGTGAAGCTCGCTGGCGAGGGCTCTTGCGGCGAGGGCTAGATCTTTCAAAGTCTGGAGGTTTTCTTTTTAAGGAAACACCGGATGACCGACGGACTGGGTGTGCAACATTTGCCAAACAGCTCACAGGGGTTCCCACGACTCCTATCTTAACTAACCAACCAGTAATTCGCACGCATATGAATGCTAAACACACCCACTCATTGGCAACAAGCCCGTTCACCTCCGTCCATTTCACACCACTGCTCCTTCCCCTGTGTCAGCTGATAGTCATCACCCTGCCCAGATCCGCCACAAAAACACCATCGCGCCTCCACGATCCCCACAGCATCCACCACGTTCAGCTCTCCTACCCTAACGCTGGAGCGGAAACGCAATATATGCAACCACCCCCGCACGCCCAGCCCTTAATGTGCACATCTCCAGAATTGCTTATCCTGGAGATGCTGCCCTATAGGCTAGTAGAGACCGAGGCCTTTCTCAACCTCATGCGGCGGCCGCGCCCTCTGTATTTGATCCCCAGCGCGCACTACTTTTCCCGATGTGCCGTCCCAGCCACTGCACCAGCACTTGTCAACAAACATCATCCCGTGCCCTGCCCAACGCCGTTTCTGACAAGGTCCACCTGACCACGGACCACGTGTACTAGTGCTGCCGAGCAGGGCCACATTATCGCTGGACGGCAACATTGGTTCACGTTTGTGAGGCTGGTACCGAGTCCTTTCCCTGCGGCTGTTCATATCTGCTGCCGACTCCGAGTATTGGCGGGGGCCTACCATCGTCGGTGTTTCATGCCTACTATGCCTCCTCCTCCTCCCACCCCTCCCTCCACCTCCTCCTCCGACTACCATCCATGGGTCACGGCGCCATCCGTCTGGTAGCTCGCGGTCACGAGCAGCAGTGCCGTCGCTTAGCGACAGCAGGCGGGCCAAACTGCTGAGACCTATTCGATAAAAGGCAACACCGCCCAAGAGCTTATTACAGGGCATCACGGCGCAGACTGATCTTTGGCTGTGGCACCGCCCCCCTTAACCTGAAGCCAGGCATGGTTGTGTGTGACAACGGCCGTAACCTGGTGCGGCCCTGCAAACTCGGCAGACTGCACATGTGCCTTGCCTTGCCCATGGTGTTAAATCTGATAGTTCAGCGTTTCCTCAAGACATCCCCAATCTGTCTGATTTGCTCAATTAAGAAGGTGCGCCTCATCTGTGCGCATTTCAGAAGTCCAGACAGTGCTGTCCACTCTCATGGCAAAAACGCAGCGCCGCCTCCAACGCCCCGCCACCGCCTGTTTGCACTGCCCACGAGGTGGATTCACACTGACTATGTTTCCAGAGTTTTACCAGCCAGCGCCGAGCCATTGTAACTGCCAGATGTCACTTCCACCAAACTGGTAGTCATGTCACCTTCCTCAAGTCTACAATGAGGATGGACGTGGATGTCGATATCTGTCAGGTGCTGAGTTACAGCTTTAGGAGTCAACACAGATGGTCATTGGCGATGCCGCCATCATCACAACCTCACAATCCCGCTGCTTTGCCTGTTGCAAAACTCTCTGATCAGCATGAAGTCGAAGCTTTGCGCTCGTCACAGAGGACGGGGGAAGAAGATTCCCTTGTTGATAGCCAAATCACCACCCTCAGGTCGTTTTCTTCTTTTCTCAGTCGCATATCGGAGGGGTGGAGTGGAGGAGATGAGGGAGGAAGAGGAGGAGAATGTTGGCATACCAAGAGGGGACCTTGTTTGAGTCCTTCACTGTCACGGTATGGCAAAGAAGAGGAGTTGGAGAGTTTGGAGGAGAGAAATGACAGTCGCAGTGAGGGAGTGAATTCTACTCGTTGGTACCTGGCGCATATGGCAATTTCATGCTAGGCTGCCTAATCCCGTGACCCCTCGCGTTCAAAGAATTTTATTCCAGCACCGATTACGGGTAATTCACTCTCCTGACCCATGGGAACGGTACAGACAAAATCTTTCCATCCATCCTGGAGAGGAAAGGATATGTGGGAATTGCATGAGACCACGCGGCCCTGTTCACAAATCGGAAACGTATTTCCCTCTGACAGCGCTGCGCAGAGTGCGTATTTCTGCGGGAAAAGTAGCGATGGAGAGTAGGCGAGCCATGCAGCTTGTCCAGCACTGGCAAAGGGTACGCTTTACAAGGCTTTTGCCAGCTTTTATGTCACCCCCAGCAAGACACTGTCACCTGTCCCCATTCTCGGCAGAGTAGGGCTGATCCTTACCAGAAAGAGGTGACGGGAGTAACTTATGCTGACCATAACCATCGTCCTAATGATCACCACACAGCTCCCTACAATAACTACTGGGTTCAAAAAGCTGACATGTGGCCCGAACTGTGCGCTGTACGCCTTGGAGTTCCTTGCTGCCCTGCCGCTAGCGTTTGTCCGAGCGGTTTTTTCATGCAGCTGGTGGCAATCATGCACCGATAATCGTACACGCCTGTCGACCTGACATCGCTGAACAGGCTGACGCGTATTAAGGATAATAAAGCCTTGGATTTCCATAATTCCAATCTCCTACCGGTGAAGGAAGCTCACCTGAAATATTGATCCACTCCTCCTCCTCCTCATTTTCCTCCTGTCCCTCCTCTTTGACAGTAAAAGCAAGGAACCTGGCTATTTTTTGACATGGCCCCACTGGCTCTAGCTTATTACTTTCTGCATTTAATTTTTCTGGAGGGCCCCTACCCCCGGTCCTCCTGTTTTAAACATTTTTGGAGTGCCACATACAGGCCACTCATCTTTCCAATTTTTCTGAGGGCCCCTACCCGGTCCTCTTGTTTTAAACAATTTTGTGACTGCCACATACATCCTCATCATTCCAGTTTACTGGAGGGCCACCTAGCCCTCCTGCTCCTCGTGTGAAAAATTTTTTGACTGCCACATATCAGGCACTATCCAAATTAAAATTGTCTCCATAGCAGCCTCCACACTTTGCTCCATTGCTACCTCCAAAGTCGTCCATATAGCTGCCTCCATACATCGTCCCTTTATCAAACGAGTGTTCAAGGCAGAAATTTGGGTTGTTTTCATGGATTCCACATCAAAGTGTTACTTTTGTCGCCCCCCCGTCCACCCTGCTGTGTTATCCAAAATACACATGGCAAACTTTTATCATTTACATATTTATTTCAGCGCTTCTTGCGCATATCTGTTTACATTCCCCTCAACCGTCCTAATCCTAAACTTAAAAAGAACGCTACTACCTGATCTTATACAAAGTGTTCTTAGAAGTGCTGTTTTGGGGAGTACGCCTAAGAGACATTGGCTTGCCAAATTGGGGAAAGCTCGCCTGGCAGCGGAGCGCCAGCCCATGCGCATCATGCGCTTCTTCTTGCGCATCTGTTTACATTCCCCTCACCCGCCATTCCCAACTTCTAGAACGCTAACTACACTTAACTTGGTGCAAGGCTGGACCGGAGTCTACCTGGTGCTGTTCAATACTGCCGACGGCGAGAATTGCGGGGCCTACCTCGGTCCATGTCTCAAATCCTACTTACCTCCTCCCAACCCTCCCCACCTCCGTCCTCTTCCGAATTACCATCCTGGGCATGCGCCAATCAGTCGTTAGATCTAGGCACATCAGCAGTGCCCGTCTCTAAGCACAGCCGGCGGTGCTCAAACTGCTGACCTAGGCGATAAAAGGCACAACCGCCCAAGAGCTTTACCGGGCATTTCCCATCAAACATTGGTTAACTTTGTCCCGCCCACCCCTGCGGTGGTAATCCACAAAATATACTTGCAAACTTTTATCATTTACCGATATTTTTTAGCGCTTCGTGCGCATCTGTTTAACATTCCCCTCCCCCGGCATACCCGAAACTTAGAAGAACACTACTACACCCTTGATCTATACAAAGTTCTTAGAAAGTGCTTTTTTGGGATAGCCTATAGACAGGGGCTTGGGGATGGTCGAAAGCTCAGCCTTGTCATCGAGCGCCACCTCCATCCAAGATCCAACTAACATAGTTTTACTGCAGCACCTTAATCACTACTTAGTTCACGCCTCCATACATGGTCCCCCTTATCAACGAGCTGTGTCAGGCATAATTTTGGTTTTTTTCACATGGCTTCCATGTTAACTTTGTCACCAGCCCTCTGTTTAAATCCACAAAATATACTGGCAAACTTTTTATCATGTACCGATATTATTTGAGCGCTTGCTCCCCCCCCTCCTATGGTTTTCCTCTCTGCCCCATTTGTTTGAAGCCTGAGTCCATTAGGTATTCGCCATGCATGCCACTCTCTGCCTGCTGCCCGCTGCGGCCGCTGCCTCTCCATGCCGTCCCCTATCGTGTCCGGGGTCAAATTATTGCATGTTTTAGATGCTAATCTACTTCATTCGTCACTCTGTCTGGCCATGCTGTTGCCATAATTTTGGCATAATGGTGCGATATGCAGCTCAGAGGCATCCATGCATGCCTGCCCCTGCTGTTTCCTGTCCATTTCGTGGTGTTTCCATCCTTTTCTGAGGTTCCAGTGTTTGCCAACTTCCCCTGTGCAGATCCGTTGGTCCCCTTGAAAATGCTCGAGCTCCCATTGAACTTCAATGGGGTTCGTTATTCGAGACGAGCACTCGAGCATCGGGAAAAGTTCGTCTCGAATAACGAGTACCCGAGCATTTTAGTGCTCGATTATCTCTAATAAGCAAGGTTCTATACGTAAGATACAATGTATAATATGACCAGTTTTATTCTAACATTTGATTTTTCTAAATAATTAGAGATGAATGCAGCTAGCTTTTATGTAGTCTACCTTTTAAAACTATTGATCACTGTTTGCTGAAATAAGTATGAATAATGTAGATGGTGAAAGAATTTTCCTTATCTAAACTCATTGATCTGAACAGAATTGTGTTAAAACAATGCATTATCACATAAATACATATAATTATTATATTTTGGCACATTCTAGTTTCCCGATAATAAACATCTTTTCCTGCATGAACATTTCCATGTTCATTGATGTGGAATAGAGATATGGATCTAAATTACCATCCACATCATAGTCAATATTTATAGCTCTTCGGGCAAAATACTATGATGTTCTTAGTGTACATAGTGTGCTGTATGCATAACATCAAGCACATACACCATGATGTAGTTAAGTCAATATAGCTGAAATGTAACAAATGTTGTATCTAGCCATAGTTAAGTCAATATAGCTGAAATGTAACAAATGTTGTATCTAGCCATATAATTATTGAACAAGCATATTTTATTTAAATGTCATTCTAATTTAAGTTGCTTACACGTCATTCTGACCCTAGTATACAGGGGATCACAGGTATCGTTGGGGGAAAACTTAATAAAATGTAACTTTTAATGAATATACGTTAAAAAAGAAACTCTCCAATGTGTGCATCAGTGTGTACAGGACTGGTAGAAACGTGACACACTGTCACAAATGATAGATAGAACGGACTGTTCCAGCTCAGAGAGCGCACCCTATGTGTAATGTTAGCGGGTGCAGGTTAGCTCAGTGGCCAGTAGGCAGGTAGATCTACAGCGTATAGAGATGCTCCCATTGCCCCGTAATCTCATCTGTATACGATAAGGCAACTATGGAGATTATTTCCTGCTCATAAAGAGTCCTAATGTGCTACAAAAACTATTGTCCTAACTTCTCATCTCTCCACCTCTACGTGTTTCGCCACTGATGGTGGGGCCTGTCAGGAGAACCGTAGAGGATGAGATTATGTAGAATGAAAATTTGTATTCTCAATTCATTCAGGACACAGAAAATAAGAAAAGGAACGCTGGCGTCCTGATGGTGGGCGCCAGCGTGTGATAGTGGTAGCCGCCCCTAATATACAACAACAATTCAGAAACATCACAGGACACACCGGGCGTTCAGTGTCTCAGTGGAAGCCATGGATGTCTAAAGTGTAAACTTTATTCATGGACTATGGCATATCTAAACGGAGATTGGTGAAGTACTTATGCCTTATGTCTTTTACATGTATGTATATAAAAAAGTATACTGAATCAATATGTGGTCTACGTTATATCTGAATTGTTACGGGAAAGAAAGTCTCGTAATTACTAGACCACATACACACTGAATAATCAAACGGAGCATATATTCTATTTGTCAAGACTGTTGATGGTGCTTAACCACCAGCAAATTTGTTGGAAGGAAAGCTTAAGAGACAGCTTATCATCATCATTAATTTCTGCAAATACAAATACATAAACTCATACTAACACATATCAAAATACCATTGACCTCATCAAGTCACACCTCTTTTTTGCCTTCTAATTTTGTGTCCTAAACATTCCAAAGGCTTCCGGGGATGTCTATAACCAACCCATTTATCTTGGTTCTGAAATGACCTACCAGTGCTATAGCAAAGCTGTAAGGGTGGGAGTAGGAAGAAGAATCATCACCTCCTTGCATTCTATCCGAAAGTGGACTGGCGTAAGAGACATGCTAGCTATGCTCTGTGTCTGTCCGCACGATGCATTACGTTAGGTAAAAGAATTGCCATTTTGTACCCTTTATCTGTCAAACAGGTAATTAATGGCTATGGACACCTTTGTGCAAGAGAAATCAATAACTACATATAGTAGTATATTTGTATAGGAATGATATAAGATATATTTACCAGTTTTTGCACTGAACTTTTCTTGTAATGCATTCATAAGTCATCTTTTGGTTTGGGTTGGTTTGGTTATGGGGTGTTCCCTAACCCTAGTCAAATGGAAGCTGCGTGTTTGGATAGATATTGCCACAACCCTGCTCTGTTCTGTTCCTCCTCCTTCTCATACACATTACCTTCTATGTCAGTAGATAATGCCAGGAGACTTTCCTCTTTCCTGTGTTGGACTGCTATACACGACTGAGTGATTCAGATCTGCCTTTTATCTACGACACTGGGGGATCTTGGGAGAAGAGGACAGAGCGATGAGTGGCGTTACACACAGATGTGAGTGTTATGCAGAGGGGTGTGGGTGAGGGTGGGAGGCAGCAGGATTTATCGTATCAACTGAGCTTCCTGCAAGAGATAGAAGGTGGCATGCTGAGCTTCCTGCTGCAGCCTTGCTGCGGCATCTGTCCCGGAGGATCATGCATGAAGACAGTGGGGGTCATTTACTAAGGGCCCCGATTCGCGTTTTTCCCGAGTGTTACCAGAAAATATTCCGTGTTGCGCCGCTTGTAATGAATGCCCCGGGTTTTTGCGGACGCGGATTCGGATCGTGGCGGCATCGGGGCAGCATGCGCGCGACAGAAATCGGGGGCGTGGCCGATGAAAACCCGACGTATTCGGAAAAAACCGCCGCATTTAAAAACCGAAAATGTGTCGCTTGGGAGCGCTCACCTTCACCTCTATGGGATGGTGCATTCCGGGGCGTTAAGATTATTTTCGGCGCTGCAGCGCCACCTGGTGGACGGCGGAGGAGACTACCATCTAAATCCCAGCCGGACCCGAATCCTGTGCAGAGAACGCGCCGCTGGATCGCGAATGGGCCGGGAAGTAAATGTGCCCCAGTGTGTTCACTATCCATAGCCACACATGCAAACGGCCTGCACAAAGGGAATTACATTTTTAATACATTTTTTTCACAGTTTGTTTACCTTCCATAGATTTTCCCGTGGGAATTAAAAACAACTTTTAAAAAAACCTAGAGCGCATCTTTTCTATTTTTTGGACCTACCACACAGACCTGGGTTTACAAATACAGTATGACCATTTTTGTATGCAAGGAAGCCACTCAAAACGGGAAGAACAGACAACTTTTCTTTATGGCAACCAGTTACCAAACACTTGTAGTGCAATATTTTACTCTTCGTCTTCTGTGTGGCATAAGAAACAGTACAGTATGCTGGTGGTTACATTATTCATACATACTGTGAAGCTGTTCTGAAATAGAAAGTTTTACATCGCCTATGTCTCCTTGACTGTTGTAAAACTACAATTCCCAGTATATTATGACAGACAAATAACTTGGATACATTGTAACACTCACAAAGGTGTACTTTTTTTTTTAATAATAAATTTTATTAATATCAAAAAGGAAGAAATTTTTACAGAGATTTTCAGATCAGGATATATAAAGAATTTTTTTTTTTACAAGATTCGTAGATTCATCATATAACATTTCCATAGCAAGCAGATCAATATACTAGATGTTACCGTTTCAATACCAGTTATCAAAAAAGGGTGGCCATCAGTTGGTGTGCCATCCCTATAAATCCCTCCTATCAAGCACTGGTAAATGTATTCAATTTCTTGAGGAGTGAGAGTTTTAATACGTACTTACGCTTGTCCTTTACCACTTCTTCCTTGATAAGAAATAGTTCTAGAAGACCCCCATACCCTGACAGAGAAAAAGAGAAAAAAAAGAATAAAGAAAATAAATAAAAGTAAACCGAAAAAATTAATTTTACCTGATCAACCTCCACAAACCAGCATCAATTGTCAGCCAGAACTGCCACAATCTGTTCCCGGTCCATCTGTTGCCTCGTTTTCGACCACAAGTTTAGACCGATTTTGTCATAGGTCTTAATCGGTAAAGTAATTCTTCCACCACTATCTCGTGTCTTGGAGGGCCGGCCACTGTAGCATTAACCCCCATTTTACGGCTATAAGTGGTTATTGTCTATATTCATAATTTTCGACAGGTTTCCATAACGATTACGCTCTATCTTCTTGCTTCCTCAACCAATCAAAAAAGAGCGTAGCCGTTAATAGGGGAATGTTCGATCTTAATGAGTTTATTAATCCTCCCAATATACACCTTCCCAGTAATTCTAATCACCGGGACAGGACCATGCCGTATGGTACATAAATCTTCGTGTCACACACCGATTGACTTTTCCCAGCACCTGGATTCCTCCTCAGCTTCATTCTATACAGTCTCAATGGCGTGTATATACCTGATGTATAATATTAAAGGTGAATCAACCTGTGATTGCTTATCACATCTTCTCAGTGATCTAAAACACTTCCAACTTATTTTTAGTGTCATGTACAAAAACCCCTTTTTGAATAACATCCCTTTAAAATCCGTATATTTTGGATGGTGATTTTTCTAACCATGCAACACGTATTCCTAATGAAAGATAACAGTACTGTTATTTCTATCTTCATTTCCTTTGCTATGTAATTGTGTTTCCATGGCGTGTTTCCAATTGTAATGTATCTAAAGCCAATCTCCCCCTTTTAGTCCGTGTAACCCTTTGCACATCCTGAAAAGGATATAAACTCGTGAATCAAACCTAATTTGTATAATGTAATGTATATATACCTAACTCCCCCCACCAAAAGTTCTATCAGGTCAATTCTTGTACGCCAATCAAGTTGGTGGTATAACTCTAATGGGGTATTCATGTAAAATAAACCGTTCACTCCTCCCAAGTATCTTATTAAAGGGCTATCAGGACCTGTATCACTTGTTCCACCACTAGAGGTTTTAATGAAACCTTCCTTCTAGAGGAGCCCTCTAGAAACTCAAAGATGGTCGTTTACTTTATTGCGCATTTTTACCAATTTAATATTAGTGAATTATCCCTCCATCCTTACTAAGTGCCCATTCATGGGCGGCCAGTAGTACCTACGAAAAAAAGGGTGAACCCAATTCCCGCTATAGGTCAGTACAGAGTTTATCTTCATCCTGACTCTTTTCTCTCCCCAGTCGGTACATTTAAGATTGCCTAATCATTCTGAAGTAGGATTTTCAGATACCAAACGGGTGATGCTCTGATAAAAAATTAGTATTTGTTGGATGAGGCTCATTTTATTATCAATCCAAGGCGGAACGGGTTATTACCTCCGTTTCGTTCCATGGACAATTACGTGGCAGTTTTCTTCAGATTCTACACTCTAGGTAATAGTCAGTCAGATTTACTATAGTACTTTTACTCCAGATACCTCTATAACCACGTACTTTGAAATCTTCAACATACCTAGCACATACTTATTGGACCACCACTAGTTGCACTTAACGACGGTCTCAAGGCGCGCCATCCAATTGACTTCTCTCCCAATTGACTTTCAAGACCCTGAGGGTCTACCAAAGTCCTCAACTGATTTGTGCATTATGCGCGTTAGGTAAATGTGACACAGGGGGCAGGGGTGGCGCATGAGAGGCGGGCGAGTGAGGCAAGGAGGGACGCCAACTACGCTTTACGTCACGTCATGCACATCTTTCGGCCCGCGGGTAATGTCCCATTACTAATGGCCTACACAAGGTTGTACTTAATAGCCATCTCTATCATTAATCCCAATATATACTGCGAATTAATTTACTCTGAACACATCTTTGTTTCCGCAAAGCTATACAATATACACTCTAGTTACGTCTCGTAGTGCTTTAAAAAGAAAGTAATTTAAGTAATTTACAGACATTCAAGTATAGTCCATTCTTTTTTTTCAAACTAAGTAACTAGTTATTAACACACAAGAAGTTGTGTGTGCTTTCATGATTCATTCCACACTAAAACAACCGTCCCCTAAGTAAACGCTTTCCGCTTGAGATAATAGTAGGCTGGGCCATTAAAGTTGAAGTGCTGCACCTGTCCTACTAGGGTTGATAACGGCATCTAGAGGATATAAATAAAATGTAATTGCTTGGCAAAAGAACATATATGGACTTCGTTATTATCACATCATATGATATAATATATTTTACTGTTAGTGATAATTATCATGAGCAGTGGTAATCCTGCTAGCAATTCCATGAGCATAAAGGAGATGTTGTGGACCAGGCTAAGGCCGATTTCTTAGTTATTAAATGTTACACATTTTAGAAAGGATCAATGAACTGTGTCTTACCTTTCATAAAACTGTAGAGATCTAGCCCAGTGTTTGTAATATGGAGGATTACCTCTTTTGTACGGCTTTCTAGTTTTTCCTTGAGTATGTATTTCTTAGTTAGCATCCTCTGCCTGCACTGCTGGGTGGTAGACACTTGCTGGCTTTTGGCTAAGTCAACGTTCATCTCTGTCTTTATGTCTTGCTAACAATGGGCCTGGACGCTCAGATTTCAGGGGAAAGCAGATGTATAAAAAAAGGAAAAATTAAAAATTAAGAGTGTAATAAGGAAGTATAGTCGTTTAGTTTCTTTTTGCTATTTCTACTACTATTTTATGTCAAAGTATTCTATTCATAGTAATATATATCCAAAAAATAAAGCACATGCAAACTTTATAAGTCAAGATGTGGGTGGTTCTTGCAGTTTCTTAATTATCGTCAAGGATTCAACAGGTCAACCAGTTGGAAGTAGAAATAACTGCAGGATTGCCACAGGTTTGCAGTGTGAACAATAGGTGTCTTTATTTCACCCAAAGGTAGTTGTTGACTGTTGAGCAGAATCTGTTTTACAAAGAAAAGACTGGTAAGCAAGTGAAAATTGTGCTTGAATGAATAAAACACCTTATTGTTACACTGCAAACCCATGCATCCTGCAGGTTTCTTTTGAGATAGTGTAATAATATTATTTGTAATACACATATAGGACCATTGTGTGTTACTAGGACTAATATAATTATTGTTGTAACACTGTCCTCTGCTGCCAATAACAAGCCCCGCTCCCACAGAAAGTCGTATGCTTTATTAGAAGCAATAGAGAGTTGCAAGAAGTAGTGAGTTGACCCAACTACAAAAGTTGTGGGTTGGTGCCTGATCGCAGGATCCCATCCATGACCCCAGAGCAGTGCCGTCTGCAGTCCCAGGTTGGTGTTTTGGAAAAGTGACCAGACTGCCTGATCAACTGCTAAAGCAAGCAGAACGATAAGGTTAGCTTGCACCCTGTGGAACCACAAGGCATGCATCTGTTATGGCTGCTGTGAGTATGTGGGCTGCAATACTGCATAACAAAAGTAGGGTAATATCCAGATGCCTTATACAACACAGGGACAGAGCTAGGGAGAGTACCCTGTCTTGATGGGGTAATGGGAATAGCTTACCACTTGAAGTCAGCTCCTTGAATCAAGCTCACTAAACGAGGCTCTTATGACATGATGCGGATTAAAAAACCAGGTTTGGTTATGGGGTGTTCCCTAACCCTAGTCAAATGGATATGCTGTGTGTTTGGATAGCATATGCACAAGCCTGCTCTGTTCTGTTCCTCCTCCTTCTCCATTAACATTACCTTCTATGTCAGTAGATAATGCCAGGAGACATTTCCCTCTTTCCTGTGTTGGACTGCTATACACAGACTGAGTGATTCAGATCTTGTCTTTTATCTACTGACACTGGGGGATCTTGGAGAGAAGAGACAGAGCGATGAGTGAGCGTTACACACAGAGTGAGTGTTATGCAGAGGGGTGTGGGTGAGGGTGGGAGGCAGCAGGATTTATCCGTATCACACTGAGCTTCCTGCAAGAGATAGAAGGTGGCATTGCTGAGCTTCCTGCTGCAGCCTTGCTGCTGCATCTTGTCCCGGAGGATCATGCATGAAGACAGTGGGGGTCATTTACTAAGGGCCCGATTCGCGTTTTCCCGACGTGTTACCCGAATATTTCCGATTTGCGCCGCTTGTACATGAATTGCCCCGGGTTTTTGGCGCACGCGATCGGATCGTGGCGCATCGGGGCCAGCATGCGCGCGACAGAAATCGGGGGGGCGTGGCCGAATGAAAACCCGACGTATTCGGAAAAACCGCCGCATTTAAAAACCGAAAATGTGTCGCTTGGGGAGCGCTCACCTTCACCTTCTATGGGATGGTGCATTCCGGGGCGTTAAGATTATTTTCGGCGCTGCAGCGCCACCTGGTGGACGGCGGAGGAACTACCATCTTAAATCCCAGCCGGACCCGAATCCTGTGCAGAGAACGCGCCGCTGGATCGCGAATGGGCCGGGTAAGTAAATGTGCCCCAGTGTGTTCACTATCCATAGCCATCCATGCAAACTGCCTTGCACAAAGGGAATTACATTTTTAATACATTTTTTTCACAGCTTTGTTTACCTTCCCATAGATTTTCCCGTTGGGAAATTAAAAACACTTTTAAAAAAACCTAGAGCTGCATCTTTTCTATTTTTTGGACCTACCACCAGACCTGGTTTACAAATATATTATTTACTAAGAACAGTGCAAATTGCACTATGTGCAGTTTGCCTGTGTATAGTGCAGAGTGCGCTACATTTATGATTTCTGGAATACCTTCTTCATTAATCTGGCGTGCTCAGCACTCTCTCACCCATTTTACTCCCTGTTATGACATTTTTGACCCTAATAATACCTAAAGCCTTAAATAAAATTTAAAACAAAATTTCATAACATTTTAAATCTTTTGTGTAAAAATAATTTAAAAATGATTTATAGCATATACAGAAAAAACAAACATAATTGGTATCCAAGCTTCATAAATGTGTGAAATACTACAATACTGTAAATATATCCTATACAATAAAGTAGATAAAAGAAAGGACTGGTAAATTTTGGTCATCTCATCTCAGCTTCCCAAAAAGTACTGTATATATACTCGAGTATTAGCCGAGTTCTTCAACACAAAAAATGCAGCCGACGTCAGAGCTTGTGCACCACACGGACCTGCTGCTGCTGCACAGATAGAAAAGGAGACCTGCAGGGGGCGTCAGTAAGGTGAGCATTGACTTTCTTTTTTTCATGAATTGGGCAAACTGGGTCTGACTTTATACTGGGGGAGGCTGGCTGGCAATATACAGGGGTAGGGGGCTGGCTATATATTGGCTCAGGTGGGTGGCTATATACTGGGGCAGAGGGCTGGCTATATAATGGGGCAGGGGCTGGCTACATAGTGGTGGAATGCTTTTGGCTGGCTATACACAGGGGAAGAGGGCTGTCTATATACAGGGGCAAGGGGCTGGCTATATACTGGGGTCAGGGGTTGCTGTCTATATACTGGGGCAGGGGACTGGCTATATACTGGGGAAATGCTGCCTGGCTATATACTAGATCTGAATAGCTATATACTGGGGGGAGGCTGTGACCAATGCATTTCCCATCCTAGGCTTATACGCAAGTCAATAGGTTTTCCCAGTTTTTTGTGGTAAAAGTAGGAGCCTTGGCTTCTACTCAAAAAGTTTTTTTAAACATAAAAACAATATGTTATGTACTAACCTTAATTAGCTGCAGAAAAATATTGCATATATTTATTACATGTATTCTCCAAAAAATTAGAAAACAGTAAATAATACATTATAAGTGCCCTCGAACAGCGTCATCTGAAGATTTAAGTCCAAATTGTAGAAATAGAAATGTATTTGGATGGGAAGTGCTGTAAACTCGATAAAACCACTAAACCCTAAGAAAAAATGTTCTTGAATTTCCCTGTAAAGAAAAATTAGATTTAAGTAGTGTTATCTCAATGTATCCATGACAACACCCTCTTGTGGCAGAAAAATTAAAGAAGGGAAACATTTTATTTTTAATGCCATTGTAGATGGGCAATTCCATGAAAATAAAATGACTACACTAAAAGCCTTCCTTATTGACTGCTCAGTGCAAGTACATGTAAATGTTTTCCGAGAAATTCATTATGTCTGCAATGTGTAGGAAATTGCGTCATTCTGATTCTCTGTAAAATATAAACCTCTATTAGTCCTGCTGCAATTTGTATTTCTAAGATGTTAAACCAAACCATCAAGTTCCATAACCTCAGTGTTATAAGATCTTGCTTTCGCCTAACAACCAAGATACAATTAGGATGGAGATGAGTGTGTCATTCAGTCTGTAGCTGCAGAAGTACTAGACATGCATTAGTAATATATTTTATAATTACCCAAAACTTTTCTAAGCAAACAATTTTCAATAAATTCTGGAAACGTAAAGACATTATCTAAAAGACTTCTCTGTTTAAAATGTAGGGAACAGGAGACTGTTTTATGATATATAAAATCTGAACACTAAAGCTCTAAAAGACAAAGATTTTCAATATATTATGAATAGTTGCATCATTTAAAGGAAATTTACCATCAAAACAAAGGATGATAAACCAGGAACAATTTCTCATGTTTTCAGGCATTGTGAATGTGGTAATTTTCTTATATACACTCACCGGCCACTTTATTAGGTACACCTGTCAAACTGCTCGTTAACACTTAATTTCTAATCAGCCAATCACATGGCGGCAACTCAGTGCATTTAGGCATGTAGACATGGTCAAGACAATCTCCTGCAGTTCAAACCGAGCATCAGTATGGGGAAGAAAGGTGATTTGAGTGCCTTTGAACGTGGCATGGTTGTGTGTGAAAATCCCAGTAGATCAGCAGTTTCTGAAATACTCAGACCAGCCCTTCTGGCACCAACAACCATGCCACGTTATTTAGAGACATATGACCGGAGTCAGCAATATAAATCAATTTTTCTTTATATCCAAATGTGAAAAGACATAAAACACCAGTACATCACCATATCTTCGGCAAACAGTGTCAATTGTCCATAAAATTGTAGCACGCTAGGAGATCATGGCTTCTCTTCTTTTATTTCCACACTCTCTAGCACTAGCCATCTAAGATCACTGACATTATGTCTATACTCACGAAAGTGTTTGGCAACACCAGTCTCATGTTTAACCCTTTCACTGACGCTTTTAAGCTCCTCCTCCGTTTTACTAAGGAACTGTCTAATAACAGATCTATGTTCATTAAGTCTAGTTTTGATGGATCTTGTTGTTTGCCCTACATATGCCAAGCCGCACGGGCATTTTAACATATACACGACTGACTGAGTATTACAGGTAAAAAATCCTTTAACCTGTATTGGTGTCCCTTTCCTAGGGTGGTTAAAAGTGTCTCCTTTAATAATACCTGTACAATTTTGACAAGATAGGCAAGCAAATGTACCCTTTTTATTTGTGGCTAAGAACGTTTGTCGTGTTTTTTTCTCTTTACTGCGATGTCAGATCTAATTAACTCGTTGGCGATCGAGCGCCCTTTCTTATAAATGAATTTAGGACAGCTTTTGAATAGTGATCCAAACTTCGGATCGTGGGTAAGTATAGGCCAGTGTTTGGTTATGGTCTTTTTAACCAAATGGGCATGTTTATCAAATTGGGATATATACGATATCCTCTCTTGGTTATTCTTAGGTTTAAATGACCTAACTTGGTCTCTGGGTAGACGGGAAACTTCGATGCCAACTCTTTCTACTTCTTTTCTCGGATAGCCTCTCTGTACAAATTTTTTAACTAATTTTTCCATCTGAATCAGATATTCACTATCATTACTACAAATCCTGCGAGCTCTTATAAATTGCCCTTTCGGGATCCCTTTAAACGTCTGAGGGGCATGGTAGCTATCGTGTTTAAGCAGGTTATTTCGATCTGTTTCTTTAGTATATAGAGTAGTGGTGAATTGGTCTTGAAATTTCCTCACTTCAACATCTAGGTAATGAATTACTTGCTTATTTTTCTCTGCAGAAAATTTAATAAGGGGATGGCATTGGTTCAGATATGTGATAAATTCTTCTAGACTTTGTTCAGACCCCTTCCACAACAGGCAGACATCGTCCACATATCTGGTCCACAGCCCAATAGATTCAGACCACTGGCTCTCATGTACAAATTCGTTCTCAAAAAAAGACATATAAATATTATAGTGGTGATCCCAATCGGATGAAATACAGGAATGAATCTGGCGCTTGGGAAGATATTTCCTTTAAAATAACCTCTAGGGACAATTAGCGTTCCCAAAATGTTTGAGGTTTATTATTAAAAGTGGATAAAACAAAGATATATGCAACGCGTTTCGGCTCAGAAACTGAGCCTTCGTCAGGCATAAGGTTACATGGTATACTGCAGGTTTAAATACACAAATAAGAGACCGGGAATTAGCCCGGGTAAAAGCACGAGTCATTACGTCACAGAAATCTATAACAGGTTTTACACAATTAAACACTAAAAAACATAAAAATTACATTATTCATGTACAGGTGTAGGTGTATATGTCCTTTTGTTGTCATAAAAAGATGTGAGATGGATGTATGTAAAAAGCTAAACAATACTGGAGGATGTGAGGACCGACAAGACCGGAACTGGGTAAGTGTGGATAGCCTCGTTTGTGTTTGACAACGAGTTTCCGTGGTGACCTAGACGCTTGCTTGGGTCTAGCGGTTGCTAGGTGACTCGGGGGTTTGGCTGTGACGTGAGTTTTTCTACGGAAGCCTATGAGGGTCAAGTGTAACGCGATCTGCGGTATGAGCTCGCTTACATTGTGTGATGGATACAGATGAAATGATGAAAAGGGTAAGTAGTATAGGTGATGATAAGTGGGTTAAGGAGATAAGGTGATGAACGTCAAGTGGATTCTATAATAGCATTAAGGCCATTTGGAGATAATGTCCCTAATTTGAATATCCAGTATGATTCTCGTCTGTTGAGTGTTTTAACTCTGTTGTTGCATTCTGTAGGTACTTGTTCAATCGGGATAAGGGTTAATTTTTCGAAGGAACAATCGTTGGCTAATGTCAGATGTTTCGATAAACTTTGTTTCAAGAATCCCATCTTAGTTTTGTGTCTATGGCCATTCATCCTTATCCTCAGGGTTTGAATAGTACGGCCTACATATTGTAGGCCGCAGGTACAATTGATCAGATATACAACGAAGTCCGAAGCACAGGAGAGTGCTTGTTTGATTTGGAATGTTTCTCCTGTGTGGGAAGATTTGAATGAAGAGGTGCCTGAAATAATCATGTCACAGCAAAGGCATTTTTTATGGCCACATTTCTTTATGCCCTTTTTCTCTTTTATTTCTCTAGGATATGGAATATTGGCTGGTTTTAGTTTACTAGGGGCAAGGATGTTTTTTAATGTCGTGGCTTTGCGGAAGGTAATTTGGGGTCTTTTTGGTATGACCCCTTTAAGATGGGGGTCTTTTAACAGAATTCCCCAATGGTTATTTAGGATCCTTCGTATTTCCTTGTTCCCTTTATCAAAGGTGGTAATAAAATTGAATGAGAAAGATTTGTTGTTGGAGGTTTTCTTGTTGTTGGTGTTGGTTCGATCTATCTTTTCTTGTAGTAGTTCGTTTTGATGGATCGTCAGGTTCTTTTTGAAGGCTTCTTCTATTAATTTTTTTGGATATTTTTTCTCATGGAAGCGTTTTTTTAAAATGAGAGACTGCTTTTTATAATCGTTCGTTATGGTACAATTTTTTCTGATACGATGGAATTGGCTAAAGGGGATGTTATTTAGCCATTTGGGAAAATGGGCGCTATTGAAATCCAGGAAACTATTACTGTCTACTGACTTGAAATGTGTTTTTGTTAGAATTTTGCCCATATCTGAAAATACCAATAGATCGAGAAATACTATTTCTCTTTTATTTATATTCATGGTGAAATTGATGCCCCAATCATTGCTGTTGAGATGTCTAACAAATTCTTGAGCTTCAACTTCTTCTCCTTCCCATATAATAAACAAATCATCTATGTATCTTTTGTAATATTTTATATTCATAGACCAGTTGTGATGGGAGTAGATGTGGTGGTTTCTTAAATACCAATTGGTGGCTTCTATCCCCAACATCATCTGGGGATAGAAGCCACCAATTGGTATTTAAGAAACCAACAGGTTCCATCCCGCACCTCAAGTGAAATTCTTTTGACGGACAGTCTACGATCAAACTAGAAACAACATGTTTTCCTTCGAAAAAATCTCTTATAACTCCAAAAAAAAAAGGAACGGCAACCATGGGGACCGGGCCGCCCAGTTACTTATGCCAATTATTTATGGGGAGGTTCAGTCCCATCAAACATTATCCCATCACAACTGGTCTATGAATATAAAATTATTACAAAGATACATAGATGATTGTTTTATTATAGGGAAGAGAAGAAGTGGAAGCTCAGGAATTTGTTAGACAAATCACACAGCAATGATTGGGGCATCAATTTCACCATATGATTAAATAAAAGAGAAATAGTATTTTCGATCTATTGGTATTTTCAGATATGGGAAAATTCTAAACAAAAAAACACATTTCAATGTCAGTAGACAGTAATAGTTTTCCTGGAGTTTCAATAGCGCCCATTTTCCAAATGGCTAAATAACACCCCTTTTAGCCAATCCATCGTATCAGAAAAAAATGTACCATAACGAACGATTATTAAAAAGCAGTCTCTCATTTTTAAAAAAAACGCTTCCATGAGAAAAAAATATCAAAAAAATTATAGAAGAAAGGCCTTCAAAAAGAACCTGACGATCCCATCAAAACGAACTACTACAAGAAAGTATAGATCGAAACCAACACCAACAACAAGAAAACCTCCAACAAACAAATCTTTTCTATTCAATTTTATTACCACCTTTGATAAGGGAACAAGGAAATACGAGGATCATAAATAAACCATTGGGGAATTCTGTTTAAAAGACCCCCATCTAAAGGGGTCATACCAAAAAGACCCCAAATTCCCTCGCAAAGCCACGACATTAAAAAACATCCTTGCCCCCTAGTAAACTCAAAACCAGCCTATTCCATATCCTAGAGAAATAAAAGAGAAAAAGGGCATAAAGAAATGTGGCCATAAAAAATGCCTCTTTGCTGTGACATGATTATTTCAGGCACCTCTTCATTCAATCTTCCCACAACAGGAGAAATTCCAAATCAACAAAGCACTCTCCCTGTTGCTTCGGACTCGTTGTTATTATGATCAATGGTACCGGGGCCTACAATATGTAGGCCGTACTATTCAAACCCTGAGGATAAGGATGAATGGCCTAGAGACACAAACTAAGATGGGTTCTTGAAACAAAGTTTATCGAAACTGACATAGCCAGACTTGTTCCTTGAAAATTAACCCTTATCCCGATGAACAAGTACCTACAGAATGCAACAAACAGAGTTAAAAAACACTCAACAGACGAGAATCATACTGGTATTCAAAGTAGGGACATTATCTCCAAAAGGCCTTTAATGCTATATAGAATCCACTTGAACGTTCATCCCGTATCTCCTTAACACACTTATGCATCACCTAACTACTTACCCCTTTTTCATCATTTCGCTGTATCCATCACACAATGTAAGCGAGCCTCATACCGCAGATCGCGTTACACATTGACACCCATAGGCTTCCGTAGAAAAACTCACGTCACAGCCAAACCCCCGAGTGCACCTAGCAAACCCGCTAGACCCAAGCAGCGTCTAGGTCACACACGGAAAACCGTTGGTCAAACACAAACCGGGCTATCCACACTTACCCAGTTCGGTCTTGTCGCGTGCCTCACATCCTCCAGTTATTGTTTAGCTTTTTACATACAATCAATCACATCTTTTTATGACAACAAAAGGAACAATAAACACTACAATGTACATGATAATGAATTTTATGTTTTTAGTGTTAATTTGTAAAACGTTATAAGATTCTCTGTGACGTAATGACTCGTGCTTTTACGGGGTAACTTCCCGGTCTCTTATTTGTGTATTTAAACCTGCAGTATACCATGTAACCTTATGCCTGACGAAGGCTCAGTTGTGCGCCAAACGCGTTGCATATATCTTGTGTTATCCACTTTTATAATAAACTCAAACATTTGGGAACGCTTGTCCCTAGAGGTTATTTTAAAGGAAATATCTTCCCAAGCGCCAGATTCATTCCTGGTATTTCATCCGATTGGGATCCACCAACTATTAGTTTCGAAAGGATGGACAAACTGGACGGGTTTTTATCAGAATTAACCGATCTCCAAGAATAAGAAGTATCGTCGATTGCCTACAAGGATTGCCTTCCTAACGGTGAGCAAATAATCAAACTTATAAGTAAACGCTCTGTCTACGATTAGCCCTAGGTGTCAGTTCTATACTTGTATTTTACCCAAGGATACATATAAGGGTTAACACTCCCCCGTTTCCTGGCCACCCTATTCGTTACAGTAATTCTTTTTTCAAAATATCCCATATCGTTGGGAATATCATTTTACAGAAGATTTCAAAGTGCGCCTTTAATCTTAAAGAAAAAGTAGTTCTGACCTAACAGAAGAAGTTAATGCTGCTGAAATCACATGGTATGCACATGATTATTTCAAAAGCTGTACCACTAATATACCCTATGACGGAAGGAATGAGCTGTGTATGAAGCACTTCTTAAAAGGAGCCGTCTTTAAACCAACAGAGACATTAAATTTTTTGATGTTATTGGAGGTTATTCCTAAGAAGAATTATCAGATTTGGGAGAATTTTACTTGCAGCTACAGGGATCCTCCATGGGGGCCCCTGTGGCTCCGAGTTTTGCTAATTTAATGTCTTTTTTTGAGACGAATTTTGTTACATGAGAGCCAGTGGTCTGAATCTATTGGGCTGTGGACCAGATATTGGACGATGTCTGCCTGGTTGTGAAGGGGGTCTGACAACAAGTCAGTAGAAGAATTTATCACATATCTGAACACAAGTCTCACCTTATAAATTTTCGCAGAGAAAAATAAGCAAGTAATCATTACCAGATGTTGAAGTGAGGAAATTTCAAGACCAATTCACCATACTATATACTAAAGAAACAGATCGAAAAACATGCTTAAACACCGATAGCTACCATGCCCCTCAGCGTTTTTAAAGGGATCCCGAAGGGCAATTTATAAGGAGCTCGCAGGATTTGTGTAGTAATGATGTGAAATCTGATCAGATGGAAAAAATAGTTAAAAAAATTTGGTACAGAGAGGTACCGCAAAGGAAAAGAAGTAGAAAGAGTTGGCATCGAAGTTTCCCGTCTACCCAGAGACCAAGTTAGGTCATTTAAACTAAGGAATAACCAAGAGAGGATATCTTATATATCCAATTCGATACCATGCCCATTTTGGTTAAAAAGACCATAACCAAACACTGGCCTATAACTACCCACGATCGAAGTTTGGATCACTATCAAAAAGCTGTCAAATTCATTTATAAGAAAGGGCGCTCGATCGCCAACGAGTTAATTAGATCTGACATCGCAGTATAGTAAGTAAAGAAAAAAACACGACAAACGTTCTTGCTACAAAATAAAAAGGGCACATTTGCTTGCCATCTTGTCAAAATTGTACAGTATTATTAAAGGAGACACTTTTAACCACCCTAGGAAAGGGACACCAATACAGATTTAAGGATTTTTTACCTGTAATACTCAGTCAGTTGTGTATATGTTAAAATGCCGTGCGGCTTGGCATGTTAGGGCAAAACAACAAGATCCATCAAAACTAGACTTAATGAAATAGATCTGTTATAGACAGTTCCTATTAGTAAAGTACGGAGGAGGTAGCATTAAAAGCGTTCAGTGAAAGGTTAAAACCATGAGACTGGGGTGTTGCCAACACTTCGTGAGTATAGACATAATGTCAGTGATCTTAGATGGCTAGTGCTAGAGAGTGTGCGAATAAACAAGAAGAGGGACGCTCTTAAGAAAAGTTACTTCGGCGTGAAGTTTACGGATTACAGCGTGGACACCGTCCACCGTGGTTTCTGAACGAAAACATGTCATTTTATGATGTTTGAAGGGTAGGTATGTACTGTTGTATTTCGTCTAGGTTAGTGGGTAATGTAGATTTTGCATATATAATAAGTATATATAACAATGAGTATTAGAAACGCTATTAAATCTCCATGCTACTAGTATCACGCATGTGTCTGAGGAAGGAGGGACACACCTCCGAAATGTCACACTAGACCATACGGGTGTCGGTTTTGCTCAAGTGAAAAGCCATGATCTCCCGCGTGCTACAATTTTATGGAAATTGACACTGTTTGAGGAAGATTATGGTTGATGTGTACTGGTGTTTTATGTCCTTTTCACATTTGGATATTAAGAAAATGGATTATATTGCTGGAATACAGCAGCAGCAGACCACACCGGTGCCACGCTTTCATGCTAAGAACAGGAAACTGAGGGCTACCAATTTGCACAAGTTCATCGAAATTGGACAGTGAAGATTGGAAAAACGTTGCCTGGTCTGAATTGAGTCTCGATTTCTGCTGCGACAGTCGGAGTGGAGGGTCAGAAATGCTTTGTCACAACATGAAAGCCTGGACCATCTGCCTTGGATCAACGGTGGTTTCAGGCTAGTGGTGGTGGTGTGTCATGGTGTGGGGAATATTTTCTTGGCACTCTTTGGGCCCTTGGTACCAATGAGCATCGTTGCAACGCCACAGCTACCTGAGTATTTGTTGGTGACATGTCCATCCCTTTAGACCCCAATGTACCCAACATCTGATGGATACCTTTCGCAGGATAATGCGCATGTCATAAAGCTGGAATCATCTCAGACTGGTTTCTTGAACATGACAATGAGTTCACTATACTCAAATGGCCTCCACAGTCACCAGATCTCAATCCAATAGTGCATCTTTGGGATGTGGTGGAACGGGAGATTCGCATCATGGATGTGCAGCCGACAAATCTGCAGCAACTGTGTGATGCCATCATGTCAATATGGACCAAAATCTCTGAAGAATGCTTCCAGCACCTTGTTGAATCTATGCCACGAAGCATTTCCTCTCGGCAGTTCTGAAGGCAAAAGGGGGTCCAACCCGTTACTAGCATGGTGTACCTAATAAAGTGGCCGGTGAGTGTATGTTATCCATGGCTTCCTTGCTTCTAAAATCAACAGTTAAAATTATGCGCATGAGTCTGAGGGGCTGTCCTTACAGCCTGGTTTATCCTCACTCCTACTTTCTCAGCACTGAGATTATAGCAGGAAGTGCTGAGGAAGCATAGCGGAGTGTCAGACACTGTAACAGACCGTAAACCTAGCGGTCCTAGAGTAGCCCCTCAGACTCATTAGCACTATTTAGAAAGTTGATTTTAGAGGATGGAGGCCATCATGTTTGATTTTGATGTGGATTTTAGGTGAATTTCCTTTAAATCCTTCAGAACCAGGATCTTTTTTTTTTTCTTACTTCCTGCAGTCCAAAAGCCAGTTCTAATGGCTAGGCCTAGGAGTCTAGCAACAGCCTCAGAGGTTGGCACTGTGCTGTCGCAGCCCACTCTGGTGATGGCCAATGAGTCTCGCAACCTGCTTTAGGTCATGAATATCTCAGGAACTGTCCTAGGAATCTCGCTGTTTGCTCTCAGTGTGACTCATGAGTTTGGGGACCTGATATGGTGGTCCAGAAGTCCCACAGCCTGATCTGGCCCAGACGTCTCACAGCCCACACTTGCCTAATGTCTTAAGGCCCATTCTGGGGATGGCCCAAGAGTCTTCCCACTTTGGGGTCGGACCAGTCGTCTTTCTATCCGTTCTAGCAGTGGATGTGAAGTTTCATGGTCCGCGCTGGGGATGGCCCTGGAGTTTAATGGTTGGCTCTAGGGATGGACCAAGACTCTCATGGCCTGAACTGGCGGTGGCCCAGGAGTTTCACTGTCCATTCTAAGGTGACTCACAGTTTTACTGTATGGGTGGATCACGTGAAGGGCCCACTTTGGGGGTTTTCTAGGAGTCTCATGGCCTCCTTAGAGTATGGCCCAGAAGTTTCACGCCCCGCTCTAGTCGAGGAGTCTCACAGCCTTTTATAGGGATAGCCTGGAAGCCACACTGCCTATCACAGGGGTGGCATAGGAATATCACAGCTGACTGTAGGGGTAGCTCAGGAGTTTCATGACTGCTCCAATTTGGGGGTTACAAAGGAGTTTTACTGCCTGCTCTGAAGGTGCCCTAAAAGTTTTTCTGCCCTCATTGGCTCAGTAATCTTAGGGCCGAATGTGAGGGTGGCCCAGAAGTCTTAGAACCAGCTCTGGGGTTGGCCCAGGAATCTTAATGCCCACTCTGAAGATGACCCAGAAGTCTCACTGTCCGACTTAGAGGTGGCCCAGTAGACTCATGGTCTACTTTGGAGGTGGCCAGTTGTCTTACGGCGTGACATGGGGGTAGCCCAGGGGTCTTGCTGATCCTTCCAGGGGTGCTCCAGAAGTCTTACAGAGGGTTGCCTTGGAGTCTCAAGGACCCTTCACTTAGTGTCCTAGGAGCCTCACGCCCTGGTGATGGCCAAGGAGTTTCTTGGTTTTCTCTGGGGGTGGCCCGGCTCAGGAATCTTTGATCGTGGCCCAGGAGTCTTGCTACCACACTGGCCTAAGAGGCTTATGGCCCGCTATGGGGGTGGCCCAATAGTCTTACTGCACGCTCTCATCATGCCTGCCACCTTCGGAGCAATGGACAGAGCTGTGGAAGAGAAGACTAAAGAGGAGAGTCTGCTGAAGGGAAACAAAGGCTGAGTATCTGATTTGTAAAATGTAAAAAAAATTTACATTAGCATAATGGCTACAAAAGTGTGGCCACCATTATATAGTGTGGATATATATTTTGGGCACATTAGGTGGTAGGATTAGGAGTGGGACAAGGGTGAGAATTATAAACCAATAATTACCCATCACAAATGTTGGTAGGTACAATCCAAAGGATGTCAAAGTGGGGGGGCATTACCCCATGGGGCAAATTTACTTACCTGGCCGAGGATTTCATCCAAAGTGCATTGTTCCCAGGATCATGGCGATTCACTAAGATTGTGCGCCCGACATCCTGCATGTGTTGCTTCTCCGCTTAGGCCCCCCGGAGTTCGCCTTCTTCTTCCTGGTGCATGTAAGTGCATTGTCTTGTGACACAATTTTAAAGTTCAATCCCGCGCTCATTCTGAATCCGTCGGATCATCCGATGGCCAGTCCCCCAATTTCAGTCGCAAGAAAGCTGGCGTGATTGCGCCAAAATCCGATCGTGTGTGACACAATCCCCTTCTAAATGCTTGTCCCAGCGGCGCAACACCCGGAAACATTGGAAAACTCGACGGACATGCAGCTGCAGGACCCTTAGTAAATAATCCCCCATGAGTCATAACTTTGGACTCATTTCTATCCAATGAAAGCAAGTGACAGCAAGTGATCCACAAACTCATACAGAATCGTGTTACTCCTCTATATATTTTTAGCAAACGAGTTTCTTTGTGAAACTGGATATCCCCTTATATTTACTCTTCAATTCCTAAATATTTATATATGGTTTCTCTTTTTTCTTTCCTTTCTATTCTTTTTATTTCCTCGGCATAGTACATGATTGCTGCGGGTGACATGATTCGTGTGACATATTCTTCCCTATGTTTCAGACTATAAACTACTTCATAAAACTAGATGTCATATACCAACGATCACTTTTACAGTTGGAAAGAAGAAACGCTCTTTTTAGATTTTTGTCCATGCTGGCTTTCCTTAGTGCCTGGAGTAAGTCACGTGATGAGAAAGGAAAACAGGCGAGTATCAGGCCACAGCTGATGTGATCTCACACATCGCGCCTCAGTGACAGAGCTGCTGCTGCTCTGCTCCTCCCTCCCTCCCCTGTGAGTAGTGCTGTCCCGTACACTCCCTATTACTGACAGGCCCCGGAGTGCCATCACACGAGCCGATCAGCTACAGGTACCACTACATCTCTCTATACATTATGTATCTGTAGAGCGTACGTATATATAGTATAGGGGTAGAGTATATACACTACTACTAGCAATACATTATGTATATACAGAGTGTACATATATATATATATATATGGGTAGAGTATATACACTACTACTAGCAATACATTATCTATATACAGAGTGTACACTTATATAGTATATTGGCAGAGTATATACACTACTTCTCCCTATACATTATGTATCTGTAGAGCGTACACACAAACACAGACATACACATAAACAAGTAGTATATATACACTGCATCTCTCTATATATTATGTATATACAGAGTGTACATTTATATAGCATACTGGTAGAGTATTACTACTCCCTATACATTATGTATCTATAGAGCATATCTATATATATATAGGGGTAGTAGAGTACATATATGATAGAGATAATACATATATTTATTTCCTGTAGAGTAGATACCTCCTGTATATAGTGGTGGTGTATTTGTAGAGTATATACACATTCTGTGTGTGTCAAATATATATAAAGGCAGTGAACCTGTAGCATGTGTGTATATATATACAGTATTGCAGCATTGTAGTGAAAAGTTTACATTCATACTGTGTGAATGTATATATTATATATAATTTGGCAGTGTATATGTAGGGTATATCCTGTATAATGGCAGTGTGCATGTATAATCCATACTGCACATTGGCTGTACATGGTGTATACAGGGACACTGTATACGTGAAGCAGATACATATAGAGTGAGTTGTGTGGTGATGATCTTCCTGGGGTGGAGACTGAGTTCCCTATGAATCAGAGTGTGTGTACATGTGTGCAGATGACGCTGTTTATTACTGGTGTGAGACATTGATGTTCCCCTACGTTTGGCTTGTCATTATAACATCATTAATATTCCTATGTTATTAGAATATTTTTCATTTGGTCGGTGTGGGGGAGCGATGGTTGTTTTTCAATCTTCTACGTGTAGTGAGTTTCTGTATTTTCTTGCATAGTTGGTTGAATATCTGAGTCTGTCATTCTACTCTCTGCCCCATAGATCCATGTGACTTCAGTGTAAGCGCAGGACAGCAGATCATCCCTGCATCAGACATCACTGTGACGTCACTTTCCATTACTGACACAGTTTTCCTTCCTTGTCAGTGGATCTCCAGCTCTTCAGCCAGTGACATGAAACGTCACCTGACTCCCTCATAGCAGGGTGCTTTAGGGGTCTGTGCCTGAGCGCTGGGGTTTTGCTCAGATTAAAAGGACCTCTTAGGGCAGATGCACACAACAGTGAAAATCTGCCTTTTGGCACACCAATGGATTAGTATCAACAGCCTTTATTTTAAAGGGGTTGTCAGAGTTTATCAAAGAAATCTAGAGGAGGGGGGGGGGATAAGTACAAAAAAACACCTTGTACTTACCTTATCTCATTTCAAGAACTTGTTCTCTCACTAATAATATATTGCCTGGGAGAGCAGTGGCCACTCCAGTAATGTCAATCTGTATGACGTCATTCACGTCTAGGAATTAATAATTGCATGAAAAGGTCTATGCTTGCTTGGCTGTTTCCACTACTTTCTCAGAAATGCCTCGCTACCTCCCCATACAGTGCTCACTAGGATATAGCATCACTAGGCAGGTCAGGGGACCCCCCGTTCTGAAGCTGCTCGTCTATAAGAGTATATAGGAGTATGTATATATCCCTATTGAGGCAACACCCATGTTATCATATATCTAGAGCAAGAGAGATGGGGTAAGCCACTGAATTTTGACTATTTGCCTGAAGCTAAGGGTTAGGTATACTCCCACATTTCTTCTGAATAATTTTGGATGAATATTGTCACGCCTATGAATTGGATATAAGTTGATGTTTTCTTGTGAACCCTGTGACAGGTTGAGGGCACATGTATGGCAGTGAGTACAGAGGTGTGCGTCTTGTGCTGAGCTTTCATTGGTAGATAAGCCATAGGAATGTCTCTCCTGACATCTGTAACATGACTACACATAAACATGCCGTACAACAAGTGCCTGCTATCTTGAGCCTTGCCGTGTCTACTTTCTAGGAAAGCATAGTAGATATTCTCTTCCCGTCTTGTCCACAACCTTTGTACTATGGTGGCATGTGGATCAGTAACATGATCTGCAACAACAACTTACATATTCATGGTTTTACTGACTATTATCTTATGACTGTCTATCATAAGCATATCATTCACCTCTTTATTGATGTCAGCCTTCTAAACTCCTGATCCAAATCTGCCCACTCATGTGTTATTCCAGTAATTCTGACCTTCAGGAGTCTAGGAAAGTAGAGTCAACCTCAAATAATTATGGCTCTGTGCCCACAGCATTCATGCCCTCTGCTGAGGTCATACCCTCTGAACCATATACACCTCTGATAGAAGCCTCCGACACTATGGGGCACATATACGTAACTGTTCGAGTCGTGATCCCGATCCGGACTGTCCGATGATGATGCACTGTGCCTCGATCCACATAGATAATGCGCCCGATATCGGGTCCGCCGGAGTTTACCTTCTTCTTCCCGGTGTATGTAGTACATGTCTTGCAACACAATTTAAAAGTTTAATCCCACGCTCATTTTGAATCAGTCGGATCGTCTAACGGCCCACCCGATATGTGTCGCATGAAAGCCCGGGCCGATGCGCCAAAATCTGATCGCGTGCGACACAAACCCCCTTTGCATATGGCGGAAATCGTCGGAATACCCGATGAAAGTGCGGTCCGCGGACCCTTAATAAATTAGGCCCTATATCCCCAATAGGGTCACTATATATAAAGGGTATGGTTATGCTGATATGTGTTGTATGTGACTGTATAATATTTAATACTCTGCTTGTGCTCAGTATTATTTCACCCAGCTTGATAATCCTTTTCCTGGAAGGATGAAAGGGTTGTGCATCACACGACCAGGCATTTTCTGACCGGCTGTGACTACACAAAGCAATGGTGCGACCTGGGAGTTCAGCCTGAAATAAATCTATGCATATAATGCAAGTTTTCTAATCATTATTGGCCCTCACGCACAGGAACGTTGTTTTGGGCCACATGTGTTTCTATGGTCCCATACAAATGGCACATCAGGGCCTACAAATAAAACGGATAGAAGATAAAACCAGTCAAGCAATGAAAATAAGTTGGAAAGAAAGAACAGAGGCCACTGAGGCCCAAGTAGATGGCAAACCTGCAAAACCTGCAAAAACAATCATTGAAGCATAAATCACTGTGCACATTCATGGAACATCCTAATCACATAGATATAAAATAAGACGAGGGAGGGGAGAGTATAGGATGGGGGAAAGGGAACCCAGGTAGGTCCATCTCATGGGTGAGCCAGTACATGCCCTATGGTTCCCATACCATGACCCATTGTGATTGTAACAGTAGACTTGGTGTATGGAGACTGAGTGCCTTGTGCCTGAGTGCCTGCTTCATATGTATCTATGTATACCACTAACCACAAGCAAGTTTTGTTGATTCTTGCTTGTTGTCTGTGCCAGCCTGGATGTGAAGACCCCATAATGTAAGCATGTTCTGTTCTGCATCTGCTGTCATTTCAGTTTATTTTGGTAGCTGTACCTTTTTATTTCTGTGGCCCTATAAAGCCTTTGTTTAGTTGGAAAGACTTCAACTTTTTTTAGTGATACATGTATAATTCATAAACAGAAACCTAATAACTAGAGTAACTGTTGCACAGTAGGGTAAGTTGGCCTGGTTTAATATTTGGCTATTTTTGTGTGTTCTTCGAGGGTCCCCTGTAAGTGTTTAGTGTCACTTTAAGATACAATGTAGCATATGTAGTGTCAAGGATGAGCTTGCCCCATTTTGATGGCCATTGTTCCTTTATATAGCGACTATCTGTCCCTGGTGATGGGGATTGGTTGTAGTTTCTCATGAGTATTTCATTACTATGAACCTAGGGAGAATGAGTATAAACTGCTATTCTAAAATATGAAGAATATTACAGAACTCACTTTTATACTCTTTTAAATCGCTTTCAATATAACCTTCTGTCATTTACCTTTTTCCTTTTTTTTCGTTATTTCAGATGGTTACAAGCCAAATTAATAATTGTGAAAATTCCAAGTAATGTCCGTGTTGTTGCTGCTGGATACATACCTTTACCTGTTAACCTCTAGGAGAAGTATCCTGAGGCCTGTGTACTCCTACTGCAGACACTTCAGCATTTACTCAAGTGTCCACTATAGCAGCTCAAGTAAGCACACACATCTCTACAGGAAAGTAGGAGAAAGGGAAATTATTCACACCAAATCCCAAGGTCATTCTTACTCAATAAGCTCTAAACTTGGCACCACAACCTCAAAGGGATTAACTATTGTAAAAGGGTCTATGTCACGGATTAAGAATACTTTGGATTCTGTCACCAAAGCTGTCTCAAGCACACATGGAGACCTACTGTCTCGAATTGTACGCCCAAAGCCAAGTCCTGCCAATACTGGCGCAGAAGAAAACATCCAAATAAGGGAAGCAAGTGCATCCCAGTCCAACTCTGGTAAGGGAAAAGTCCATGAAACCAACAAAGAGCCACTTCCAGCTGAGTCTAAGAGCTCAAATAGTGCAGCCGAATCTACCTCTCAACACACCCAAGCCAGTTCTGTGGATGCTTCACAAGATAGTACTGAGGCCAAAACAGGTCTGTTCCATCCAAGCTATATTACCACTAACTTTGGAGAAACATATAATTTTTTAGCCCATCATATAAACTCTTATTTTGCAAGTGAAACAAGCATGGATAAGACAAACCTTGCACAAAATAGCAAAGGCCACACCATTGATCTGCAGAGTGACAAGGAAAAAGACCTCAACCCTGAAGCTGAAGACAGTGCAAGTTCTGCAAAGAAAAGTATTTCAAACTTTCTATCTAATCAGTCTAGTAACGTTCATGCTTTTGTGGGTAGTTACCTCGGGGGGCTCGTGCCTAAGTTCAGACCTGAACATAGGCCTGCGTTAGAAGAAAAGACAAAAGAAGTAGAAAGTGATGAATCTGAGAGTACAACGGAGCAAGAAATAAGTAAAGACAAAAGTGCTGATGAAAAAGCCAAGAGATTGTCACTTCAAAGGGAAAAGGTAGGCCAGCCATGCCTGTACGTAGAAGAAGCAGCAAGCACTTGTTATGGGTCTGACTACATGACATACATACAGTGGGGAGCTTTATTATTTGTTGGCATATGGTGATCGTCCTGTCCATTCAGCTGGGCTTTTGCAGCGCACAAATATAGGCCCTGCCCTGGTTTGCGCTATTAACTAGCCGATCAGCTTCAATGGTCTCTAGCTGATGCGTAGAGACAGGGCACAAATAACGCCCCCTTCATGACACTCCTTCAAACCCCCTTGGCGTGGAGCTGGCATGATGGAGATAATCATCGCAATGCCAGGCGTGGCTGGTGGCGGATTGGGCTGCACTGTCTTCAGCTTGAACTGTCACTAGCCGTACAGTCCCTAGTTAATAGCGCTAATCTATGCCAGACCGGGCCTAGTGCACATTTGTACGTTGTGCAGCTCAGCATTGGAATTATTTCTGATAAATCTCCCCCAATTTGTCTGTTGTGTTCAGCGTCTGTTTTGAATGCAACTGTATAATGAAATTCATATAGGTGTAAAGGGGAGTTGTTCCTATGTAATTCCATGCATATTCCTTTTTCAACATAAGATAATCCTTTATTATTCCCAACGTTACAGCAGCAGAGAGAGTGCAGTACAAACAATGACAGAACAATAATATTAGAGATATTTGAACAAAAAGAAAGGGAAAAAAGGAGACAAGCAATGATCTATTACAGTATATAACACATTCTATATTAGAGTGTTGCATCTGGGAAAGAATAGACATGTAATATAATATTGTACATAAACACTGCGCACCAGTAGGGCTGCAGGACACTGTGTAGAAAATTTGCTAAAGGTTACAGTAAAAAGCTAAACTAAATGGTCTGTACATATGTACATGTTTTATTAGTATCTGATGCTGGATGATCTATTTGTTGCATAGGTGCGCCCACATACCTGTTGTGTTAACAAACGCAATGCAAACGCCCAGCTACAGGGCTCGGGCCAATAGCATATACGTTTCCTTTGATATGCATATGATTGGTAACCAGCACCTGGTGTTTTGCATTTAAATAATGAAAAACAAGTGGTGCTGGTTTCCAATTGCATGTGGAAACCCATATGCAATCGGATTGAGCCCTGTCCCCTGGCATTTACATTGTGTTTGTAAATGTAATACAAAAGACACATGTGGCCGAACCCTCATTCAGATCCCACCTGCAGAGGTTATACCATCAGCCACATCTGATGTCCGTGGACTGTTTTTGGATGGAATCTTCCCAGAACCCAAGACGTGCACAGTGCATTGTATGCCCTTTGCCAGTTAAAGTTAATCTACCACTATAACCAGGGACACTTACAAATAGATCCAGGCACAGTGCCTGTGGTAATCTACTTAGATTTGTGATTTTTCGCATTGATAAATATGTTTAACACTGCTCTATCTTGAAGATCTGCCCTTTCTAGTGCACAATTCCAAAAAATGTCAGAACCTGCTCTTCTTGGTGCACATTGGATAAATCTGTCAAATATGACATTGCACAGTTGTTTCTCAAAACTGTTGTACGGTCATTGATAAATCTGACTCAATAGGTTCTTGAAGGGGTTAGTCGCTTATAACAATCTTAAACAGGGTAAGTATTAAAACTCTTAGAGGGTCACCTATATTATACATAACTTGTAAACCCCTTGGCAGCAGAACTTTGAATTTCCAGTGACGTCCTTGCTGGCGGATGAAGGTGGCTGTGCAGTCATTGCTATCATAACCACTTTCATGTCAGAGGTTGTTTGGAAACCTCTAGAAAATATCTAAGAGCTACTAATTTCTGAATAAAGACTTTTTCAAATGTTCTGCCATTTAAAGGGCTATTCCCACCGAGAGAAGTTTCTTAAATATACTCAGGATAACAAAATAACACTTTCTCTAATTCACCGTCCAACCTGTGTTTATCAGTCCTGCTGTACATAATTTCCCTTTCCCCTAGACACAACCCTGTAACTTCTGACTTAGGGTCCGGTGGCTGCCATCTTGGAATTCTATGTGAGATTCTGCAGTTGAGATTTCTGTCTCTCTCTCTCTGCTCTGAGCCTGTAGCCACGCCCCCTGCACGGAGCTCAGAGACACTCACTAATCACTTCCTGCCAGGAGATCGTGAGCAGAGAGAGAGGCTGCAAACTAGAAGAAGATAAGTGATCCGGGGGAAAGGGGAGACAGGCACATATCTGTAAGGTGTAGCAGAGCTCACAGTGTAACAATGTAAAAGTCTATCAGCCTCTGTCTGTCAGGCCTCTGTGTAATAGGCATAGTGCATCTCTGATCTGTCTCATCTCTCCTTCTATGTGTCAGTGTGTTAGTACAGTGTCAGAATCCAGTTGAAAGTGTATTTACACCTGTACCCTGATCATGTAACCACATAGTCATCTCACAGAACCAGATGGATCATAATGTGTCTTCTAAGAGAGTCCACACCCACACCCTGGAATTTTGCACTGAGCAGCCTTGCGAGTGATAGGAGCTAAAACAGCAATAAGATTGTAAAGTAAGGGGTTAAAATGATCTTTGTGTTAACATCACTAGGGGTTTGAAATGTGGGGAAACCCTGACCCCCTGTTCGGCCTGGATGATGTCCACGCATCTGCGGCACTCCACATTGACTCCTCAAGGTGTCGGGTTTGAAATCTAAGCTAGATCCATGGCATGAGAGATCAGATTAGTGAGGTCTCTGCTACATGGGATCTTAAGAAGCAAATGCACTACTGATTCCTTGTGTACAGCATTATTACCTTGCCCTGCTGCCTGATCTCTGAGGTATCAGCCTCCTGACTTACATTACCAAGGGAATTATTTTAGTCAGACTTATACTGAATGTTGAAAAAAGTGTCTGTGGTTTCCCATAGCCATCAAGAGGCAGACATTTCCATTATATAGCATCACTGATAGTGTGATTGATAGCCATGCCGCAGGAAATCGATTAACTGCAAGGGAAAATGCTCCCCTGTAAAAGTGAGTGTGGTTTACCACTGGTGCCTGTGCCAGGAGATACAGAATATACATTGGCCATGCACGGCTGAAAGGCAGGATCAGGTCTGTCCTAGACTTTGATAAATTAGCAGCTCCATGTATCTTATTATTATATATGGGAAGTCCTAGTAGTATTCTTATGGGCTTGTACCTAGGTGTCTTCCACTTCACAACTCCTCATGTAATTCTCCACATTACTACTATATTAAGGTTGGGTGTGTAAAGTAACATGCACAGTGTCAATTCATATATCTTTTACTGTGTTACCTGCAGATTATTGCACGGGTGAGTGTCGATAATAGGACACGATCTTTAGTACAGTCGCTACAAAGAGCCTCTGACCGGAGATTATGCATCAATCGAGTGGAAGAGCTGAACTGTCACCTACTAGAGTTTCCTGAAACCAGAGGAGTCGCAGTTAAGGTATAACATGACTGTTGTAGATGTATCAAAAGCTTTCATGTGACCTCTCTGCTCTCCCAAAATGTGTGTATTCCCCATCATATAAGAATAATTTATCTCGGTGGTTTAACCCTCTGTTGTTTCTTCTAGAAAAAAAAAAACAAAAACCTTTTCATGTACTTGTGTCCATCAAAATAATATATGTCAGTGACAATAATGTGTCAGTGTGCCATCAATTAAAAAATGTACAGCAGATCCATGAAACTAATGATTGTGTGCATGTAGCCTGAGTAACAGGACAACATAAGTGTTACCATTATGCTTGTTAAAGTGTTCTACAGGCGGTCCCCTACTTAAGGACACCCGACTTACAGACGACCACTAGTTAAAGACGGACCCCTCTGCCACTGTGACCACGGTGAAGCTCTGTGGATGCTTTACTATAGTCCCAGACTGATCATCAATGATCAGCTGTACGGTGTCTGTAATGAAGCTTTATTGATAATCCTTGGTCCCATAGCAGCAAAAAAATTTTGAAACTCCAATTGTCACTGGGGCAAAAAAAAATTTGTCTGGATCTACAATTATAAAATATAGAGTTCCGACTTACATATAAATTCAACTTAAGAACAAACCTGTGGACCCTATCTTGTACGTAACCCGGGGACTTCCTGTATTAGCCATTGGGAAGTGTGTTAAATAGCATGCCAGGGCGGGGCAGGATGGCGGGCTGGGGTGGGCCTACTGTAAACACCTGTGTAACTCAGGGTTATATATTGCTGGTCAGTGGAAGTAGAACCAACAACAGTGGTTGTCTTATCATATGCAGTAGAAGAAGGGTTAATTGGCCTTGATCCGATTCTAAACAAAGTCCAGGAAATGAACAAATGAAGGCAACACACTGCTAGTGATAACACGATAAAGTTACATATTAACTTTCTTTGGATTTGTAATTGTGTTAGAAACCTGCATGTTGCTTTAGGAAACTGGCAGTGGTGCCAAGTGGTTCAGAAAGCCTTCCCTAGTTTTTAATGAATACTGTATTCCAAGGTCTAATGCCAGGGAAAGACGTAGTTCCATACGTGGTGGGAAGTAATCCTGTTTAAGTTTTGTAAATGCTGTTTACATAGCAGTAAAAAATGAATTGACAAAAAAACCTGATTGGAAATAATAACTTTTATAGAAAAATATTGCTTGTTTTTTTCTATTAAATTGTAGGAAAAAGCCATTCCTTACTTGCTGAAACTCCGGCAAGCACATGATGAAACGCTCCGAGCCGCTGTTCGAGAGGCTTTGGCCTTAATTGGGTACAATGACCCAGTTAAGGGCAGGGGAATTCGGGTACTCACCATTGATGGGGGAGGCACCAGGTAAAAATGATATTGCGTTATTATCCTGCTTCTTACACATACAACTGTATCAGACACAGGAAAGCCTTCTCTTTGGCCAGCCCAGCATTGCAGTATAGCATGGGGTCAGAGGGGCCACCCTATCTTGTATAATAAATGATGTACACTTTTCATACCTACATTAAGATAATAGAGGAGACTCTCTGATTGATTGATTGTTTGTTTGTCTCTCGTCTCTGCTGCAGAGGAATTGTAGCACTACAGACATTACGAAAACTAGAAGAAATGACCGGGAAACCAGTGCATCAGCTTTTCGATTACATCTGTGGGGTCAGCACAGGTAACAGAAAATCATGACACTAAGCTAATATTTTCCTAGCACTGACATGTTTTATTAGCAAATGTCTTACTGTTTATTACAGCTGTGCTAGGTAAAGATTGTGTCTAAACAACATCTTCATGTTACTTCTACATGCAAATAATGTGTTTGTACTGGTGGAAGCTTTCAAGTGACACATGGGTGGTGGTCTTGGCTTACATCTGTACTCCCCTCCAACCAGTGTAATCATTACAGGCAGACACTGGTGTTCAGGGATATAGTGATGAGTGCAGGTTACTGCTCGGCCTTTGACTCGTAAAAGTTGTCACAGGTCGTCATCGAAAGTCTTGAAATTGGCTGCTATCTGTCATGTGACCCAAAAAGGCCAAAAGACAGAAGGCCAAAGTTTATAAATGTAAGTACAATATAGGTGATGCTATAATGGTGTTGTGCTTTGCTTTTTGTGACCTATCCCTTTAAGTTCTTACTGTCACATTCATAAAGGCATCACAATGTAGTGAACAAAACACTGACACACACACACACTGATAATAAACACTATAGTTATTGTATGAGAATTGAGCTAGGGATACCAATGCCTGGAAGTGATGAAGGTGAAATCCTTTTATATGCTTGTTATGCTCTAGCATCTCAACATTCTCTCATAAAATTATAATGAGATAATCTGTGCTCTTATTTCAGAGAAGCTCATCCTCAGACAGTGAGAGCCTAAATGTCTGGGGATTATTGTATTCTAGATTGGTTATTACCATAGTCATAACATCAAATGTTTTTGGTAACGGGTCAAACCCAAGTGCATTCGGGGCCTTGACCCCATTATTATATCAGTGATGTTATAACTTAGTAGTTGGTTTGTGCAGCACATGGACAAGTCAGATGCAAGCTTTATAAGGATAGCCAGTACAGATGAGGGTACTGGTTGAAATTTGGGTTCAACCAGATAAAAAAAAAAAAGAAAACTGTCAGGGTAGTGAACCAGGACCCCAGCTAGTACTGTTGCTAGAAATGTTGGCTAAATGACATGTGCAGTAAATACCCCCAATGCTTGGTCATGGCTCTTGAATTCGCGTGGCATGGAGGTGATCAGCTGATGGCACTTCAAAGGTGTTATGGAAGCCTAGACCAATGAAGTGCAGTCATATTGTGGTTGTTAAACCAGGTATTTGTAGTTTTGGCAGTGTGGAAAGGTGCCAAGTCCTGCTGGAAAATGAAAATCCCATCTCCAAAAAGCTTGAACTAAGCAAGAAGTGCTCTAGAATTTCCTGGTAGGCGGCTGCGCTGACTTTGGTGTTGATAAAAACACAGTAGACCTACACCAGCAGAGGACATGGATCCCCAAACCGTCGCCAATTGTATAAACTTCACACTAGACCTCAGCTTGGAATAGGTCTCGAAATCCTTCCTTCAGACTCTGGCACCTTAATTTCCAAATTTATTAATAATTATCTGAAAGCAACACTTTGGACCACTGAGCAGCGGTCCAGTTCTTTTAGCTGATATTCTGATGTATTGATAAGCACCTATAAGTGCTAAGTGGTAACAACAAACGTTCTCCAACCAAACTAACCGAGCTAGACCAAAGGTGGTCCGACAAAGTAGTCGTATACTTTGGGAGGTTGAATACATATAAATGGTAGCAGTTTTCTCCCTTGTAAAAATTAGCAACGATTGTTTTCTTTATTTCACAAGTTCTCGATACTCTGTTTTGCTTTATCACATAAATTATCAATAAAATACAAAGTATGTTAGAAGCCCTGTGATATATGTGCTAGTATATAATTGTATTGCCCATAAAATACCATTTCTGGATTGTCTTGTAATTCTGCGTTTCATATGAATAAATTGACAGGGGGTTGTGTCACTGCCTGTATAAGACTACAGTGCTCTGCCAGGTTATCTGGTGATTCGTATATTTCTATGCTAGGGATAACAGAGTGAGATAACTATATAGACTTGAAATATAATAAACTATCACTGTGAATAGTCTTATACGGACATGTCAGGAGAGGCGACAGGTCCTGTATGTTATGTTTGTCCTCTGCTGTGAAGGCTCTTTCGCAGCCATTATAGCATCAAATGGTATGTATTTTATTGCCAAACTTAATCTTCTACAGTTACCCATGAAAAATGGACCAAACCATTTGTCTGTTATGAAGGAAAGTGTCTTTTATGTATGTGAATAGGCCCGTAAAGTGGTAAATTGGTATAGAAAGTACAGACAATGTATGATCTAACACTAAATTGCATTGTGATACGTTCTGTAAATATCTGCTAGTAATTTATTAATGGAGAACATTTTGGCAGCTGCCACTCATGATGTTGTTCTTGCAGATGCACACTAGGTGGCAGTATAAAATTACACGAATCCTCTAAGAGTCATGGTCGGTGCTTTGGATATGTAGAATAGTTGACAGAAAATATTACTAAATGTTTCTACCCTAATGCATCTCTTCCGTAACAACCAAAGTTGTAGAGTACATGAATAGCATCTTTGTTTGTCCTTGTCTGTCAGTTCAGGAGGACGGCCATTAGTTGTGACATACTCCTTCCTTTTACAGAAGATAGATTCACTCCTCTGTGAGATGTTCAGATTTTGGGCTATTATTTTTAAAAAAAATAGTTTCTACCCTGAGAAATATAGGGAATTCACGAAGGAAAATTAAACCATGATTTTTGGAAGACATCTAGAGAGTAGAGACACATAAATGTATATGGAAATATTTTTATCAGATACGACGCATACAATTTCTGATAATCCCAATGAGATAACAAAAGCATAGTGTGTGTTTCCATGGCATATCCACTACTGTGGCTTTATCATTCCAGTACTGGTGAAATGTATTTTCATGTTAAATACACTGTATTATTTTCTTCCTTGCTAGGGGCTATACTCGCATTTATGCTGGGGTTATTTCACATCCCACTTGAAGAATGTGAAGAACTGTATCGTAAACTAGGAAGTGACGTCTTCAAGCAGAATGTTATTGTGGGCACTGTGAAAATGGGCTGGAGCCATGCCTACTATAGTAGTGAAATGTGGGAGAAAATGCTTAGGTGAGTATACCATATCACTGCTGGCATTATTAAAGATGTCTGGACAGATCTGCTGCATAACCACTTGTGTTTGGATGATCTGCCTTTATCATTGTAAAAGAAAAATGATATAACTCATTTCAACTGCAAATCTAAGTGTCTGAGCAGTGGTGGAAACTGCTACATTCAAAGCATATGAAATTATCGGACAAGTCGGGGGAAAAAGATACATGGCGATTATCATTGTCCCAATGGCTTTGCATAAAGCCGCTTAAGTGGAGAATGGAAGACTTCTTTTCTTGTAAATGTGGGGGTCCATCAGCTTAGACACTTATCTCTATCTTTTGCAGGTATTTAATGTATTTTGTGTATAGGTGACACATGTTGTTCTTTTAGAACAAACCCTAAACATCTGTCTTAAATAATGCAGTCACTTCTTGTCCAAGTGTGTTACACTGAGGCCTAGATAGTGATAGAGGTCAGTAATGTAGGGCAGATAATAATGAGGAGTAAGACCCTGTAATCTACCACCAGGGAGGAACATAAACAGCGGTTTATCATACATGATTCATGAGAATACTGGGAAGAAAAGAAAGCACTAGAATCAACCTGCAGCAAAGATGCTCAGATGCATTTTTGTTAAAATAAAATTGAATATTTAAGTCGTGATAAAATGGACTAATTAATATATAATAAATTGGTTTAGTTTGCAGTATGTGCTGAACATTTTATTTTTTATAAGAAACTGGGAAATTTATGACATTTCCCATAAATGTCTGTTCTATTCCTGATCTAAGGATATAGGCCAAGGTCTGAGGGCTGCATTGTCCTACTGCTCAACTTTAATGGGCACTAACAGTAGTCAGTACCCTTGATGGACCAACAATTTAGTTTTGGCACAAGATGGCACTATAGTTATTATAGCAATGTATAGCAATGAAATCCAACCCAGCAGTCAAATACTACATTCACGGCAGATCATAATAGAGCAGACCCCAAAGCACATAATAGTACCGGAGACCCCAAAGAAGACAATTATAATATTGCAGGCCCCATGGAATGAAACTACGAATACTCTAGACCCTCAGAGCAAACAAAAGGAATTCTCTCCTTTCCTGTTTCCTTTTCTCCATGTGTCGGTCTGCTTTGTGTCCCGCACTGGTTGTATGCGGCAGCATCAGGACCCAGAACAGAGTTGCACCAGGGGTAGGAGACGACCCGAAAACAGTACAGCTGATGAGTATTTACCACTCCTGGGTCCTTTCCTGCACTTGGGGCCCCTCTGCTCCTGAAACGTCAGAACACAGACAGACACGGTGGCAGGAGAGGACTCAGGAGCAGTAACGACTGCACTCACCGCTACACAGCCTCCGGCACCAATGAACTGTTATGGAAATGCTCATTGGACTCTGTCAACATGGTGCGGGATGCAACTCAAGGCTTGAAAGGCTGCATGTGGCCCACTGGATACGAGTTGTGTGGACTTTTCCATGTTCAATAGTGAAGCTCCAGTGCTGCAAATCGGAGGAAATAGGCAAAAGAAAGCAAAGCCTGCTCTCATCTTAGAACTTCTAGAGTGACTAGGGAAACCGGTTTGTGGAGTCTGGATCAGTTACCATTATGATGCAGTTGGAGTCAGAGTTGGGAAATTTGAGGAGTTGGAGTCGGAAGTTTGGCTTACCAACTCCACAGCCATCCTAATATTATTCATAAGTTTCAGGCTATAAGTGGAAAAGGGCTTCTTAGATTCAAATACCTCTCATATATTTAAAAACGTTTAAATATGGGAGGTGGTATTAAGCCATCCTGATAAACCTCAAGTCCCCTCTGCACAGGGATTTTTCAAGGAAGTCCCTTCTGTCTTTATTGGAGCATACTCTACTTTTATGTTGAATCAGCTTTATTAACCAGAAAACAAAGCACAAAGAAAAGCAATAACAGTACAGTACACAGGGGAGGACACATATATCCCCAAGGTAATTTGAATGTTAAACACCAAATTAAATAAAATGGCAGAGCACGCAGGACCACCAACAGAGTAATCTATGTCCAGGGTAATCAGCAAGATAAAGGAGTCCATATTAGACCCATCACATAATCACATTGTCTTGTGGAGTATTAGTTACTAATCTGATACTAAGTTGGGACCTACCTCGCAAGGAGGTCATTGAAAGAGACCGAAATTGCCCTTGGGTATACTCTGGGGAGGAATGGGACATGAATCTGCAACTATTTTTCTCCCAATCAATAGGGATCTCTCCTTAAACAATGTCCTTCGAACAATGAAAGGGCACATCCCTGGTTTGGAACAAAGCAAACCATTACATAAAGCAACCAACATACTTGACGTAGACCACAAAGGGGCACGTAGAAGGAGAAGGTAAAGAATAGGTAAAGGTAGGTAGGCACAATTCATGTAATGACTCAAGAGTTAGGGAAGGGGAATGAGGGGAGGCAGGGCAGAAACAGATTGGTGAGTCTATCCTCCAAAGAGTGTTTGTTTATGCTCTAGTTTTATGAAGGCCTGGATTCACATCTATGGGTCACTGAAACAAAAACTGACTGCTCTTGTACACTATCCATGTACATTCTGTATTCTGCTGATCAATTGTTGTAGAAATGTAACGCGTGAAAAAGAGATACAAACTGCCATGAAAAACTGATACTGAACAAAATCATAAAATCATCCGTTTTTGACTGCTAAAACTGACAATTCAACACTCGTGGGGAAGGGCACTTACTGCCAGTGATAAGATTTCTGATGCAAGTTTGAGCAATATTATAACTTCCCTGTTTCCACTACAGCACTATAGCATTTGAAGGGGTGTTCTCTTTACAGCAAATTAATGTTTTTGTTTTTATAATACAAACGTTATACAAGTTTCCTATATACTTTCTGTATAAATTCCTTGTGGTTTTCTAGATCTCTGCTTGTTGTATAGAAAGTTTATATGTTTACTTCCACTGGATAGAAATCTGACCATGGTCACACAGGTGCACGGCTCGTTATATCACACGGCTCTGATTACTCTCTGTGATGCTAAGGAGCCATGCACCTGTGTGACCAAGGTCAGATTTCTGTCCACTGGATGTAGACGTAGAAGCTTTCTATAGCAGGACAGCAAGCAGAGATCTAGAAAACCGTTGGAATTGATACAGAAAGTATTTTGGAAAATTGTTTAACCAATAACATTATTTTGCTGAAATGGGAATACCCCTTTTAAAGCTACCAAAAGATACATGTAACAGACCATTGCCTGGGTAGAAAACAGAGCTGTCACGCATACAGAAGACCCATATTTATACAATATAGTTCCTTCAGCATGTGCATGAATTTCTGCAGGCTGAATTGAAACATTTGCATGAAGAGTCGTGTATGTATGGCACCATTTACTCCCCCATTCTCTAATGTTCTGTGTCTATACATACAGCAAAGCTGACAGATGAGCTGTATAGGACAGGGAATACGCTTCTAGGGACAGCTCTAGAAGCCTATATCCCTATAATCATTGCTCTTAGTATCAGAGTCTTTTTTTTTATGGCTAATATTCCTAAATATTTTTTTTCTTTTTAAAAGGGAAAGAATGGGTTCAGATCTTATGATCGAGACAGCAAGAAATCCCCTGTGTCCTAAAGTAAGTGTGACAAAATTGTATTATTCATGTTGTTTTATTGTGCCTAGCTAATACCATCGCACTTTTGTTTATGTTTATTTTATGTATACAACTAACATCCGAAATATATGGATACACTATTTTACCATTGGTATGGCTTGCTCAAATTTAGTGTAACTAAACCTTTGAAGCAATTTTCTTCAGAAATGAATAGAGCAGATGATGATAGTACACCTTGTTATATACTTCATTAACTACTATACACAACGACTACATACATTGTATAGCAGTAAGGGCTGTATGTATGGAGAGTGCTCAAGGCTCGAGTCCCCACCATATGCGACGTGGTCGGTTGTGTTACTAAGCTGCTGGTAACTCCCGCAGTTGGTGCTGGCACCAATTTATTTATGTGTGGATATGCAGTCTAGAGCTTCCTCTCTCCAAATGTTGCTACTGTCTTTAAATAGGTCATTAGACATGTTATCAGGTTCCTTTAATTATAGCTGTCAGTGAAGCACAGGACAGAAAGTTGATTCACACAAACTGCTTAAATAAGGAAGAAAGGCAGGGGAAAAGAACGCCACAGGGACATAATTCTTTAATAATAGTAAACTTTGTAATATACTTTTATCAACTGCACTATTCATTTATACAACTGGTTATGTTTAAAAATTTCTTGTAAATATCCAAAACAAAAAGGAAAAAAAAAAATAAGCCCTTCCAGTGATGAATGTGCCATAGAGTAATTGTTTTTATGATTTTTGCTCTTGTATTATATGATCTCATCTAGTTCTGGGAAAATGCATGTAGTGCATTAACATGTATGAGAAGCTTGTAGTGCATTAGCATGTATATTTAATCTCTGTAATGTACACCTTTCTGACTTTATTAAAAAGACACACATCTCTTTAATGTACACCTTTCTGCCTTTATTAAAAACCCATTATTTTTATAATGGCCTCTCATATGTTTTCTTCATAGGTGATAGTATAGATGAGGGGTGCACTGTAGTTGGCTGTAAGTGTTTGGAGAGGGCTCACTGGCTCAACGGTAACACCTGTGATCAGTGTTAGTGTTAACCCTTTGATCGCTGCCGGCAAAGCTGCCAGGGGCACGTGGGCGCCGCTATGTTTGCTTAGATCGCCGCTCCCCGTGACGTCATCCGGAAGCGGTGATCTGTTACTATGACAGCCTCTAGTCACACAAAGATTTGCACGCTGTAATAATCACATAAAAAACCCTAAAAATTCTAATTCCTTCACCCTTTTCCCTAGAGTATAAAATAAAGAAATATAAATTAACATTAAAAATCATAAACATGTTCAGTATGGCCGAGTCCCAAAATGTGCAATCTATCAAAATATAATGTTTTTTCAAAATATATAAAATTCAATATATAGTAATCAAAAAAAAACGTACAGTCCTCAAAATGGTAGCATTGTAAACATCATCAAAAGTTGCAAATACTTAAACCACTCACAGCTCTGTACATCAAAGTATGAAAAAGTTATTAGCGCCAGGAGATGGCAAAATGAAGAATTTTTTATTTTTTTTTGTACAGAAGGATTTCATTTTTGTAAATTTATGAAAACATTATAAAACCCATCTAAATTTGTTATCCCTGTTATTGTACTGACCCAAAGAGTAAAGTATGTCATTTGGGGCCATAAAATACAAGCTCACAACAAAATGGTGCAAATGTATTTTTTCACCAATTTCACAGCATTTTGAATTTTTTTTCCCGCTTCCCAATACATACATGGAATATTAAATGCCATCACTAGTAAGTGCAATTTGCTAAGCAGAAAAGAAAACCCCCGCACAACTCTCTGTAAGACAAAAATAAAAAGGTTATGGATTTATGAAGGTGGGGGTGAACAATAAAAAGGCAAAAACGAAAAACGGGCCTGGTCGTTAACAGGTTAACCAAAACCCTAGATGCTCCAAAAACCTCCCCACTCTACAGTGCAAATTCCCCCCAGAAACCATTAGTGCATAATACTGTATTTATACAATAAGTAACAATAAGACCCCAGAGCAGGCTACAATACAGCGCACAAGCAAGACCATAATAATGATGGCTATTGTCTGAACCTGTGCGGCAGGTAATTGTCAAAAAGCAGCCAGTTATTCTTTCTTATTATCTGCTGCACAGGGCCGATTGTAGCCTTTTTTCTGCCTGAGGTGGAAAGAATATAACTACTATAATACTTTAATTCTGCCCCCTATGTACAAGAATACAACTACTACAATAAAAAAGTGTCTGCTCACCCATGTGTTTATGCAGCTAAAGTCCACGTCGTGGTACGATGGTGAAAGCCCGATCCGGTCCCGGGAACACCAAGTAAAAGTCCATCGGGCAAAAATATCAAAAGTTTATTAAGAACAACATTAAAAATTTCATGGAAGAGAAAAAAAAGAAAGCTAATGCGTTTTTGGATCTAAACACTTGGGTCCTTATTCATACATTCGTACCGTAGGTATAAATAAGGACCCACGTGTTTAGTTTCGAAACATGCTAGCTTTCTTCTTTTTTCTCTTCCATGGAATTTTTTGTGCTGTTCTAAATAATGGAATGATGGAATTGCGACAAAAACACATTAAAATTGCAGCCCTGCTGCTGCACTGGGAGCTACAAGCAGCAAGTCGGAGGACCCAAGGCTCTGCAGGCCTCATGCGGCTAATGCCGTCTAATACTGGGCTATCCACCTCCATGTTCATGTATTACTATGATAAGTAGAGCAGTCATTCTATTTCTTGCATCATGTCGCCATGATTGGAGCATCCTAGAAAATTGAATATTTCTGCTTCTTTTATATATTTTAGTACACAGTGGCCTTTTGTGAGAGACAGTTGTTTTCCAGCATTGAAAAGCATCACTTACCCTTAAGTGGATCAATTATTCATTTAGTATAATACAACTGTGGGATGGGGAGTTTATTCACTGCTATGTTCTGCTTTATCAAGTGCTGATGTAATGATGTTAAGCTGCGGGAAAACACAAAGGCCACTTCATAAAATGTTGCATTGCAAATAGTAACTCAATTGACGGGGGCACCAGACGTACTGTGATTCTGAATGTCATCCACTCGTGTGCGTATGTTTCACTGGAAAAGTTCTTACTTCTGTGTTCTCCAACATCCTATTTTGACTTTGGATTCCCCACAGGAAGTGCTGGATCATCATCTGCATTCCACTCTCTAAAGCTTTGTACAACAGCCTGAATGGCTGCAGTAGTGCCGATGCTCCGGTTCTCATGGTGCTTATTTTATGGGACTACATTAAAAGTGAAATGACCTTGTACCGTATTGATATGCAGATTAACTAAGCAGTATAACAGAAAGTCATGCAAGTTTCAATTTTTTCATGTAAATGGTAAAGTAATGGTTCAGGAAAAAATCCCCAAAAAACAAAATACAACTTACAGTAGATGTCAATATAAATAAAATATAATATAATAATGTCAATATAAATATAAAACATATAAATGCTGGCTCTGTTGAGCCAGGTCTGAATGCTAATCATTAAAAACACACACACATATTAGAAAATCAGCGCTCCCTCAATTGCAAGAGACACACACTTAAAATCAGAATAAAGAAAGCAGAACAGAAGGGGAATAGTGGGAAAGTAGGGAGTAGGTATGGAGAAAAAGGGGGGGGGGGGGGTACCCCTGCGCTGCAGTCTGTCAGAGATCATGGCTCGTCTGTCTCCTCTGGGGCTTCTCATACCAGGTGATTGGAAGTTGACAAAGATTTAAAGGAGAACCAATGGAACCAGGTTTTCTGAATGTGAGCAACTCTCCTAGGATCCAGGATCAGCAGACTCTCCATTCGGCACACCTCATCAACCCTTCCCAACCACTGGAATACCGTGGGGGGAGCGCTAGATTGCCAGCCAGCTGGAATACAAGCTTTGGCTGCATGCAGCAGGTCCCGGACCAGGGACTGTATGTAGCTAGGGAAACATTATGATGCAGGAGGACCCAAGCAGGATCCTTTTGCAAAGTTTTACCTGTCAACTCACAAACCACCTCCAAAACATTTATGGTCATTTATGGATTTATGGTCCAGCAGGAGGATCTTTTCACACTGCACCGCAGTAAGACTGTCTCGCCTTTCCAGCGCCCCCGCAGTTCTTCTTTGCGATCCGTCCTTCAGCGGCGCACAGCTTACCGATGGATCGCACAAAAGACCTGCAGGGGCGCCGGAAAGGTGAGTTTTGATTTATTTTTTTTTTAGTCTGTTTTTTTTTTTTAACTCGAGTATAAGCCGAGTTTGTGTTTTTTCAGCACATTTTTTTGTGCTGAAAAACCCAACTTATACAGTATTTTTCGGACCTTTAATATATGCCTGCTAAAATGTCCAGGTTCATATATGAGGCACACTGGACTATAAGGCGCACCTGATTATAAGGATGAATTACCAGCAGGTGGCAGACCTGTGCACAGTTCAAGGCAGCTGTTGTCTGCAAGTAAGGTTCGTATATAAGGCGCACTGGACTATAAGGCGCACCTTTGATTTCTGAGAAAATCAAAGGATTTTTTGTGTTCCTTATAGTCCGAAAAATACGGTACTCGAATATATCTGGTATATTTCTTTAGAAAATGACTGTTTCCCAAGACGGTTTTGTGTACTTGGTTTTTACCATTTATCTCATATTTTTCTCCTGTCTAAAAAATAAATTAAAAGCGTGGCCTTTTTTATTTGCTTAGCCCATCTTTTGAGTACATGATTCTACATGAAACATTTCACGGACAGTTCTTGGATGTTGCCGTCTAGAATAAATTCATTTTTACTTTTCAGCTTCGGGGGAGTTTGTATCAGGCAATCTTTTGCCATTTAGTTAATTTGCTTCTCAATTTGTGACATTTTTCTAATTAGGCCTGGAGAGAATGGTTGTTGTAGTTACAATACCAGTGCAATGATACCATGTTTATCTTGTTTCTGTAGGTTGCTGCTGTGAGTACCATAGTTAACAGAGGCATCCCCTTAAAGGCATTTGTGTTCAGAAACTACAACCATTTTCCAGGTGTTAAGTCCCCTTATATGGGAGGATGCCAGTATAATCTGTGGCAAGCCATTCGAGCATCATCTGCGGCCCCCGGATACTTCCAGGAGTATGTACTTGGCAATGATTTACACCAGGTAAGTGGCCTCTCCTAAGTGTCTATCAGCCTGGTTCTCCTATTTTATGGCTTTGCAATAGCAGTTGTTTTTCACCTGATAACATTACACAGACGTCAGGTTTTAGTGGAACGTCTTTAGTGAGCAGAGTTTTCTGAATGTGCCTGGAGCTGCTCGATAATCATGTCAAATGCATCCTCCACTTCACATCATTATTTCTCCACAGACTGGGATTGACCTAATCCCATAAAACAAAAAAGAAACCTGAAGTCAAATGATTCGGCTGCAGCCTGACAGCCCTGACACTAATAAAAAGCATTAGTGAAGAACAGAATATTGTGCCTTCTGGCATCACTTGCTTTCCTAAATAAAAGAGCCATGTTCTCCTTGACAGAGCAAAGCCTGTTCCTCTCCAGTGCACCACTGTCTATGGAAACATTTCCATTTATCTTCCACTTCTTCCTTTACCGTGTGCAGAATATCTTCCTGCATTTTACGTGTAAATTATGCAACAGAAGTCTTACTATATGTCTAGATGTCGGCTTCTTGTCTTCATAAGTTACTCATATTCTAATGTCCTTATAACTCCTTTTTGTCCACAATTTTTCCTGCACTTTATGATCACTGTGCTAAGCTGTCAGAAGGCGAGAGGATTGTTCTGGGTTGGGGGATCACACAGGCTTTTTTTTCTGGCCTCATTACACAGTATGTATTGCATTATGTACAAAGCTAAGAACAATAAGTGCTTATTTTCATCCTTGACAGAAAGGTCTCCCTAGGGCTTCTTCTGGAGCTGCAGTGATGTGTGGGAGAAGCTGCTTGGGCCTGAGCATCGCTGTAATTAGTCAGTTCTTGGATGTAGAGATCACCACTGCTCTCCTATATGGTGTATGTCAGACATGCTTTGGAGAATGCTGGTGGCAGATACACATACTATTATGTGGAAGCAGGGATGCCTAGCTAAATGTTGGATACTTCTGCTATAGGTTTAGCAAAAAAATTTTGCTCTATCTTTAAGTACAGGCCTACTTAATAACAGTTTGGTACAAGAACAGCTTAAATTGCACTTGATCTCAGCAACATCTGTATTAAAGGGAACCTGTCACCAGATTTTCACTAATAAACCTAATGACAGGTTCCCATGCACTATGCTAACTCTTTCCCACACTGTTTTTATGACAGGTTCCCATGCACTATGCTAACTCTTTCCCACACTGTTTTTAGCTAACAATTTCATACGTTCACACGTTGGCCAAATGGATATCGCTGATTAATGCGGAACTTCCAATGTACAAACTCACTTACACTGCTAGAGGTGCTCCGGATCGTTTTTCCTCGATCTGGGATGTGTGGGTGACCGCTCAGACTGCTGCGGGAGAGGAGGAGGGATAGCTCTGTGTGTGTGAGGTGTAAATGGGAGAGTGAATGAGTTTCTCCGCCTTTGGGAGAGTGATGCCTTCTGTGACGCAATATACGGGTTTGGTATGGCATTACTGACCGATGTTGTCTCCAATATTGATTTCTTTGTACTGCTAACCCTAACTTCATGATTGTGCCTTATACTTCTCTGAGGCGGATGTTGTTGCCTTTTGTGCATTGTTGTAATTTTGAAAAATGGAAAATAAAATCTTTAAAAAAAAAACAATTTCATGCATCTTTTTTCCTGCAAAATTAACGTTGTACACCTACCTGGTACCCTTCCAGAAAGAGTAGTGAGTCCCAAGGTCGTGTGTTATTTATGGGAGGCAGTGTGTCTCTCAGCTCATGCACGTCCCTCGAAGCAGAGGATGTTGGCAGCCGAACGGAGAGGGGATGAAGGACAAAAGGACTCAATCCTCCGTTTGGCAGGGTACCATGTAGGCTTACTAAGTTCATTTTTTGGGGGATAGAAACTATGCATTTTGTAGCCAAAAAAACAGTGTGGACAAGAGTTAGTATAGTGTTGTGGAACCTTCTATTTGGGTTTATTGGTGAAAATCTGGTCACCAGTTCCTTTTTTACTACGCTATATCAAAACCAACCAATCATAATGTAGTGTTTAATTTTTTTCATAGCCATTTTAAAAGGGCCCAAACACCCTTGAATACAAAAGTGCTGCAACTCATGCTATTAGACCTAAACACTCTCGACCCTTAATATTATATGATTTTTCATGTTGGCTTTGACGTCCTTGTCAGTGCCGCTCCTATGTTTAATAGAGTCTGGTCCATAACTATCGAGAGTTCCCATTCCCAACATAACTGTGGATGAAGGGGCTTGTGGCCAGACACATCCTGTAGCCTGACCATTGTGAAATACTGGGCAGCCCTTTTGTGTCATGCAGTCAAGGAGAACAGTATACCAAACAATAGGGGGGCACAAATGAGAGAGGATCATCAGGGCTGATATGCAACCAACAATATATTGGTAAGTAGCTCAAAATAGTTTTTAGTACAGCAGTAAAAATAATGATTATGTGGCCAACCCCTTAACCTATCTGTTAGTTAACTGATCATCCCAATACAACCAAATACTGTCCCCCTCTTCATAGAAATGTATGTGATTTATTTTCCTTTTACTTCATTTCCTCTCCACCAAATGTTTAACTAACTAATATCTATATTCCTAAGATAGTTTTGGTAGCCAGTAGTAGTTTGGTAGTTATGGTTATCAATCAGAATATTATTTTGAGCTATATTTGTCTTGTTGTGATGGAACTGGAAGAAATACCTTTCTGTAAATTATGGATCCTTGCAATGTGGAATCTAACAGTGTAGGGAGCATTGCATTGGATAATGTTGTGTGCCTTTAATGGACAAAGCAATACAGATATAAAATTGTCCTCTCACAGCCACTGGCATGTTTACAATGCCAATGGAAGAATGATCTGTGTCAAACAAAATGTTGCATTCCATCAGCATTAGCCTCATATGAGCAGTGAATCATAGTTATGGGAACATCACTAAGGAATGGCTGAATTGTTGAGATTCTTTATAAATGGAGGTGGAGTAGGCTGGAATGGGGTTAAGTTAAAAAAATGAATGAATATATCTTTAATAAAAGAGAAGTTTTTGGACATAGTAGACTTCACACAATGTGGCGTACTATTACGCCCTGCTTTTGGCATTGGCTGCATGTGGCGCATACCAGGGAAGGGGGTCAGACCCTCCTCCGGCGAGTGCCCCGAGGCTGCGCAATGTCCCTGGGAGCCAGCCCTGCCTCCTGCGCAGCATGCTCCGTGTGTTACATAATTAGTTAGGTGAACAATCAGTGCATCACTTGTTTAAGCCAACCTGTAAAAAAAATAAATACTGATTAAAACACTTAATAACGTTTTTTTAATAAAATAATGAATTCAAGTAAAAGTCCCCTAAACACGCAATTTCTAATACACATCTAATAAAGTACAAAAAAACACCACAAAATCACTCAAAAAGAACCCCCATATTTGGTATTGTCACATCTGTAACAATCTCGGGAATAAATCAGAAACACTATTGGACCTGTTCAACGAACACTGAGAAAGAAAACCCCCACGCCTTCACAAAAATGTTCCAAAAAGTGATAAAAAAGTTGTTTGCCAAAATGGTCACTGAAAAGGACAGCTCAACACGTAAACAATAAGCACTAAATCAGCTCTGTCAACCAAAAATATTAATGTTATGTCTCCAAAATGATGGTGATATGAAAATCAATCAGATTTACTCTATTTTCGTTTTTCTTTAATAAAATTGTAAAAAATATAAATACATATAAAATTTATAGAACATTATGCAAGTGGTATCACCGTAGTGATCTATAGAATAAAGATAATATAGTATTTTTGGTGTACGGCCCTAAAAAACTAAAGGAAAGGAAACCAGAATTCACAATTTTCTTTGCCTCCATAGATTCAAGAGTTAATAAAATGTCTTCAATAAGCTATTGACCCACTGAAATGAAGTATTTGTAAAGTGCATCTAATCTCGCAAAAAATAAGCCCTTATATGTAATATTTTCACAAAAAATAAGATTGTATAGCCGTTTATAAAGAGACAATATATAATCTTCTCTGAATGGCACAGCTTTCCTTCAATGCCCTAGAGCAGAGATCCCCAACCTTTTTTGCACCAGGGACCGGCTTTAAGCTAGACCAGTTTTCCATGGCCCGGTGGGGGCGGGGCTTTGGTCATATGGGGTGGGGTTATGGAGGGGTGGACTTATACTTAAGATATCATGGAGTGTCGACCAGATCCATCATATTGGTTTGGTGTAAAATAAAGCAATGCAAAATGCATACAGCGTATCGCCATGTAGTTTAAAATGCATACAGAGTACGCCATGTATAAAATGCATACGCGTATCGCCATGTAGTAAAAATGCGTACAGCGGTATCACCATGTAGTATAAATGCACTGCAGATACCGCCATGTAGTATAAAATGCGTACAGCATATCGCCATGTAGTATAAAAGCGTACGGCATAAATCACCATGTAGTAGCAAATGCATGCAGAATACCGCCATGTAGTATAAATGCATACAGCGTATCACGTGTACTATAAAATGCATACAGCATACCCATGTAGTATAAAATGCATACAGCGTATCACCAGTAGTATAAAATGCATACAGAATACCGCCATGTAGTATAAAATGCATACAGCTATCGCCATGTTATAAAATGCATCACGTATCCCAGTGTAGTATAAAATGCATACAGAATACCCGCCATGTATATACACTGCATCAGCGTGCCACAAGTAGTATAAAATGCATACAGCGTATCACCAGTGCATCTATAAAATGCTACAGCATACCGCCATGTAGTATAAATTCACGCATACCGCCATGTAGTATAAAATGCATACAGCAACCCCATATTAAATGCATACGATTACCGCCATGTAGTATAAAATGCATCCAGCGTGTCACAAGTAGTATAAATGCACACAGATGCCACCAGTATATATAAAATAGATACAACGTACCGCCAAGTAGTATAAATGCTACTGAATACTGCCATGTATACAAAATTCACAAATCTGCATCATACATCATATATACACATAAACAAACAGTAATACAGCATATACACATATACAACATCATACACATACATATACCCACATACTACATATACATACACAACACACATATACACACATACACATAATACACACACATATTACATAATTTTACACAATACACATATTAATACTAACACATATAATGCAAAGATAAAGTAACCTTACCTCTTGTTTGTTCTTGAAAATTCCGTGCCTTGTCCTGCAGCGGTGGTGGCGCGGTGAGGTAGCCGGGAGCGGGTAGGGCTTGAGAGCCGATCCGGGAGGCTAGGGAGCCTGAAGGCTAAGCGGGGCAGGGAGCCGAGAGAGCCTGGAGGGGGGGGGGACGTTAGCGGAGCCGTTGAGATGGGAGTGAAGGGGACGGGAGCGGGGATGCCGAGAGCTGGGGGGGGGGGGGGGACGTTAGCGGAGCCGGTTGGGACGGGAGTGGAAGGGGAGCCGGGAGCGGAGACCGAAGCGGGTGAGTCAAGACCGAGAACCGGAGCGGGTTGGCAGAGGGAGGGAAGCGAGAGCCGGTAGAGCGGTAGGGGACTGAGCAGGGGCAGGAGCCGAGAGCCTGACGGGGGCATTAGCAGAGACAGTTGAGACGGGAGTGGAGAGCCGGGAGCAGGCGGAGAGCCAGAGCAGGGAGGGACGTTAGCGGAGGAGCGGGAAAGAGGAGCCTGAGCTTGAGCGGGGGCAGGGGAGCAGGGAGCCGAGAGCCTGGAGCGGGGGAGCTCGGTGCCGGCGAGGTCTGGGGCCGTGTAAGGTCCGGCTGCGTCGGGGTGGGCGCAAGGTGCCTGGAGGCGTCGTGGTCAAGGTGCCGACGAGCTCAACTGGTCCCGTCCGGTGCGGGAGCTCAGTGTTGGCCAGTGACGCCCCTGCGCGGACCGGCTGATGAACTCCAACGGCCCGGTCCTGGTCCGCGGACCGGCGGTTGGGGACCTCTGCCCTAGAGTGTGCTCATACAGCAGGTTACCACCACATATGGGGTATTGTTATACTTTGTGGAGTGTTTTGGTATTTTATCCACTGTGAATGTGTAATTTTTTTGAAAAACACATTGGGGCACATTTACTTACCCGGTCCACGGAGTTCACCTAAAATGCATTGTATGACGATTGTGCGCCCAATATCCTGCATGTGACGCTTCCCCGCTCAGGCCCGACAGAGTTCACCTTCTTCTTCCTGGTCGAAGTAAATGCATTGTCTTGCGACACAATTTGAAAGTTAAATCCTGCGCTCAGTCCGAATCGTCCGACGGCACGCCCCTTGCACGCCAATCCCTGTGCAGACGCCTGTAAAATACCTGTCAAAGCCGTGCAAATCCCAAAAACCGTGCACAGTCAAACAAAAGTACGATTAGTAAATAAGCCCCATTCATTTAGCCAAAAAATGTAAATTGCTAAATTGTGTTTTAACCCCTGTAAAACAATTAAAGGGATAACAAACTCAATAAAAGTTGTTTTACATAAGTTGAGGGGTGTATTTCTATAATGGGGATAAAAGTTGTTTTACATAAGTTGAGGGGTGTATTTCTATAATGGGGTAATTTATAGGGTTTTACTTTTATTTAGGCCTCTCAAAGTGACTTGAAATCTGAGCAGCTCCCTCAATAGCAGAATATAGCGTTTTTATGAAAATGTGAAAAATCGCACCTAAAGTTCAAAGCCTCATAACATCTTACAAAAAGGAGAGGATGCATAAAAAACCATGTCCACATAAAGAAAACATTTGGCAAATGTTAGTTATCAAGTCTTTTTGCTGTTATGACTATGTAGAAAGTAGAACATTTTGAATTTCGAAAATCGAGAACTTTTCCAAATTTTTACCAAATATCATTTTTTTCATAAATAAGAGCAAAAACATACCGCCAAAATGTTTCAACTAACATGAAGTACAAAGTATCACAAAAAAGAAAAAGGTCAAAATCACTTGGATATGTTTCCAAAGTTATAACCATTTTCCAAAGTTATAATCTGACACAGGGCAGATTTGAAAATATGGGCCGTTTTCAGGAAGGTAAAAAGTGGTTTTGGCAGCAAAGAGTTTAAAAACAATTTCATGAGCATTGGGTGGAATTTTCACAATGTTCCAGGTGTCTACAATAAAAAAAATGGGTCTTGTCCTATAATATAATTGTTTTATATTATAAGTAAAGTTGTTTTTACAACGTGTTTCAATATATGAAAAATTGTCTTTCCTAAAAATTAGTCCAGACTTATAAGAACCTAAGAACTGGGTGCAAGTATGTATGAATACACATGACATTGATAAGTTGATGCCTGGTGGCATTATTTTTTCTGCAAAAACTAAAACAATAAGCTATAAAAATAAATGTATCAAAGCTGATCATATTTAAACTAGTGAAGACTGATGGGGATTGATGCACTTTGACCTCAGTTTGGGCTCCTTTACAAATCAATAAGGTCAATTGATTTTTCCATCAGGATAGTGTGAACACATGTTTCTACATTCCTCTGATGTTCTACTTATTAGGGACACATCACCTTGTAAGAAACCTTTTCACTGGAGTCATGGAGCACATGCCAATGTTTCATATTATCCAGGATGACACTTGACACTAAACTGAACTTATGTCGCTCTCTTCCACAGTTTGGGTAATTTTGTAAATCTATATATTAATGGAGGATATTTTTATAAGAATATATGTGAGACATAGCACTGGGCATTATTAGTTCACCTTCGTTTAGGAATGTGAAGGTGACCTTTCACCAGTTCATCCTCATAGCGTAGAATCTACTTTGTATCTTGCGTAACAAGTGTTATCTTAGGATAAGCTTACATCCCACATAGGGGAAATTTGTGTCTATTCAGGGACTGATTTATTTTCAGTAACGCACAGTATCTTTCATTCTCCTAATAACAAAGGAATTGAAGTGTGAATTACTAGCAATGGAAAGTATGTCTAACCAAGCAGTAATGTGACATGGTTACTATAGAGTCACAAGACCTGGTGCCCAAATATTACAGCTTCCTTGGCCAAATCATGCATTTCCAGAATGTGAGAAATAACTCGGAGTAACGCAAGTGGTAGACAAATGTCCACTGCTCTTATGAGAAATGAAGAAATGTTATCTTTATCTATATACTTACAACACGTCCTGCATGTACAGTATAATTCCCTATGGATGAAGATTGTATGCTTTTGACATCAGATGAGACATGTATGGGATCTTATAGGGCAGTGATGGCGAACCTTTTGGAGACAGAGTGCCCAAACTACAACAAAAATCCACTTATTTACTGTGAAGTGCCAACATAGCATTTTAAGCACTAACTTATTGTTACCTGTTCTTTTAATATTTCAATCATATCGGCCGCCTGAGGCAACCAATACAATTGGAAAAGGCAAATTCAGACTCTGACATTGTAGCTTCTCTCCAGGGTCTCTCAGTAGAGGAAGATTGGTGGGTCCAGCAGGTGGACCTCCAAAGATATTGCAGTTCTGTCAACACGGTCGCAATTTTCATACAATTCCAAACAGCTTTAAAATAGCGTTGAGAGCAGAATCTCTTGCCTGGAACTGCAGGAAGATTTCGTGGATTTGGTCCTATTTGGTGAACTCTGTCCTGGGGTGATGGTCTGAGTGCCAACAGAAATGGCTCTGAGTGCCACCTCTGGCACCCGTGCCATAGGTTCGCCACCACTGATATAGCATATGACCCTACATATGATCTCTGCCCCACAGCTCTGTAGTTATGTAAATATGTAATAAACTACAAATGAAATGATGCCACCGTATTAGCACAAGAAGGGCAGAAGGGGCACATAACTTATGAATGCAGTCGCTTGGATTTTACAGTTTCCACTGTGCACCCCAAACGACATGTCTACTTTTTTCTGTAGGTCAGTACGATCACAGGGATAATATATTTATATAGGTTTAATAATGTTTGTACATTTACAAAAATTAAAACCTCATTTTAACCTCATTAAAAGTCATTTTGCCACCTTTATGGTGCAAATTTTTTGGGCGCTTTTTCATACTTTGGTGTACGGAACTGTGTGTGGTGTAATTTTTTGTGATATGAGATGCGCTTTCAGTGCTACCATTTTGAGGACTGTACACCCATTTGACCACTTTTCATAACATTTTATTACATGTTGCTAAATGTCAAAAAAGTGGAATTTTGGGAGGTGGTTTGTAGGGCAAAGTGGTTGTTGTGGGGTGGATGCACAGGTGGATTTGGGATCACCCATATGAGAGCTGTCCATGGCCACGTAAACACTTGCCTCTGTCCACAGCGCTCATCACCTGCACGATGCAGCCAGTGATGCAGCATAGCACCCGGTTACATTGTACATAGGGTGCTTACTGTGGGGTTGTCCTGGCTTCACTGGCCGCCTTGTGCAGGTGATACAGGCAATGTGGCAACAGACAGCTGTCATATAGGGGGATTTAGGACACTAAACCACAAGTATGTATAGTTGGTTTAGTGTCACCTGCCCCAGCAGCTCCTGACCTCGTATCACTGCTCTGCTCTGCTGCTGTCAGCTCTGTTCTGTGAGCTGCCTAACTCCTTTTGATACGAGTCACGGAGCTGCTGGGGCAGTGACACTAAACCAACTATACTACTGTGGTTTAGTGTCCTAAATCCCCCTATATGACAGCTGTCTGTTGCACATTGACTGTATCACATGCACAGGCGGCCAGTGAAGCCAGGACAAACCCCACAGTAAGCAACCTATGTACAATGTAACCGGTGCTATGCTGCACCACGGCGCATCGTGCAGGTGATGAGCGCTGTGGACAGAGGCAAGTGTTACCGTGGTCATGGGACAGCTATCAATGGGTGATACCAAAATCCACCTGTGGATCCACCCCACAACAAACACTTGCCTACAAAACACCTCCCAAATTCCACTTTTTGACATTTAGCAACAGTGAATAAAATGTTATGAAAAGTGGTCAAATGGGTGTACAGTCCTCAAAATGGTAAGCCCTGAAAGCGCATCTCATATCACAAAAATTACACCATACACAGTTCCGTACACCACAAAGTATGAAAAAGCGCCAAAAATTTGCATCATAAAGGTGGCAAAATGACTTTAATGAGGTTAAAATGAGGTTTTAATTTTTGTAAATGTACAAACATTATTAAAACCTATATAAATAATTATCCTGTGATCGTACTGACCTACAGAAAAAGTAGACATGTCGTTTGGTGGTGCACAGTGGAAACTGTAAAATCCAGCCCACAAGAATATGTCACAAAGGCATTTTTTTAACCAATTTTACTGCATTTGGAATTTTTACCACTTCCCAGTACAGGGAATGGATATTAAATTACCACATCACCATGAAGTGCAATTTTTTACGCAGAGCTCTTTCACGGTGGGGAGTAAAAAATGAGAACGCAAAAAACAAAAAGGGGTAAAGATGCAATATTTGGTCCATGAGCAGCTAACTTATCCCGTCCCCTAGTCCCTGCATCTACTCAGGATACTGTCACTGTATGGGGGTAATGTAATCAGATATGGGTAATCCTCATGAATGGCAGTAATGATATTATCACTATATTTGTATAGCAAAGTATAGCAATACTATGGTAAACATTGGCCTTCTATAGTCTTTCTACCGAATTGATGCTATTTATGTGTGTAAAGGTGGCAGCCTCATATGGCAGTATTATTGTCTTATTGTTAGGTGGTATTGTGATCCCATTGGGCAATTTTGTGTTGGCACTCTATGATAGAAACGTTGGTTTGGTTGCAGTTGGGCACTCGGTCTCTCAAAGGTTCGCCATCACTGCTATAGAGTCATCGCAGTCCTGTCTGATCTCAATGGTTGTCTCATTCAGGCTCCTTATTAACAATGAACATGGAATAAATGCCAGAATCTCCAAAGTATTGTTACTCACCATGTACCCCCTATAACAGTGGTGGCGAACCTATGGCACGGGTGCCAGAGGTGGCACTCAGAGCCATTTCTGTTGCACTCAGACCATCCCAGGACAGGTTCACCAAATAGGACCAAATCCACGAAATCTTCCTGCAGTTCCAGGCAAGAGATTTATGCTCTCAACGCTATTTTAAGCTGTTTGGAATGGTATGAAAATTGCGACCGGTTGACAGAACGCAATATCTTTGGAGGTCCACTGTGGACCCCCAATCTTCCTTACTGAGAGACCCTGGAGAGAAGCATACAATGTCAGAGTCTGAATTGCCTTTTCAATTGTATTGGTTGCCTCAGGCGGCTGATGATTGAAATATTAAAAGAACAGGTAACAAAGATAATGCCTTAAAAAGCTATGTTGGCACTTCACAGTAAATAAGTGGATTTTTGTTGTAGTTTGGGCACTGTCTCCAAAAGGTTCGCCATCACTGCCCATATAAGATCCCATACATGCTTCCTGATGTCAAAAGCATACAATCTTCATCCATAGGGATTATACTGTACATGCAGGACGTGTTGTAAGTATATAGATAAAGAAACATTTCTTCATTTCTCATAAGAGCCGTGGACATTTGTCTACCACTTGCGTTACCCGAGTATTTATCCCATTCTGGAAATGCATGATTTGGCCAAGGAGCTGTAATATTTGGGCACCAGGTCTTGTGACTCTATAGAACTGTCACATTAGGCTTGGTTAGCATACTTTCCATGTGCTAGACTTCACACTTCAATTCCTTTGTTATTAGGGAGATGAAAGATACTGTGCGTTACTGAAAATAAATCAGTCCTGAATAGACACAAATTTCCCCTATGTGGGATGTAAGCTTATCCTAAGAGAACACTGTTACGCAAGATACAAAGTAGATTCTACGTATTGAGGATGAAATGGTGAAGGTCACCTTCAACATCCCTAAACGAAACGTGGACTAAAATGCCCAGTGCGATGTCTCACATATATTCTTATTAAATATCCTCCATTAATATATAGATTTACCAAATTACCCAAACTGTGGAGAAGAGCGACATAAGTTCAGTTTAGTGTCAGTTATCTGGAATAATATGAAACATCGGATGTGCTCCATGATCTAGTGAAAGGTTCTTACAAGGTGAGTGTCCTAATAAGTAGAACATCAGAGGAATGTAGAAAACATGGTGTCAAAATCCTGATGGAAAATCAATTGACCTTATTGATTTGTAAGGAGCCAAACTGAGGTCAAAGTGCATCAATCCCATCAGTCTTCACTAGTTTAAATAGATCAGCTTTGATACATTTATTTTTATAGCTATTGTTTAGTTTTTGCAGAAAAATAAGCCACCAGGCATCAATTACAATGTATGTGTATTCATACATACTTGCACCCAGTTCTAGGTTCTTATAAGTCTGGACTAATTTATGGAAAGACAAATTTTTCATACATTGAACACGTTGTAAAACAAACTTTACTTATAATATAAAACAATTATATTATAGGACAAGACCCTTTTTATTGAGAACACCTGGAACATTGTGAAAATTCCACCAATGCTCATGAAATTGTTTTTTAAACTCTTTGCTGCCAAAACCACTTTTTACCTTCCTGAAAACGGCCCATATTTTCAAATCTGCCCTGTGTTCAGATTATACTTTGGGAAAATGGTTATAACTGAACATATCCAAGTGATTTTGACCTTTCTTTTTGTGATACTTTGTACTTCGGTTAGTTGAAACATTTTGGCGGTATGTTTTTGCTCTTATTTATGAAAAAAATGATATTTGGTAAAAATTTGGAAAAGTTCTTGATTTTCGAAATTAAAATGTTCTACTTTCTACATAGTCATAACAGCAAAAAGACTTGAAACTAACATTTGCCCAAGTTTTCTACTTATGCGGACATGGTTTTTGCATCCTCCTTTTTGTAAGATGTTATGAGGCTTTGAACTTTAGGTGCGATTTTTCACATTTTCATAAAAACGCTATATTCTGCTATTGAGGGAGCTGCTCAGATTTCAAGTCACTTTGAGGGCCTAATACAAGTAAAACCTATAAATTACCCATTATCGAAAATACCCCCCTCAACTTATGTAAAACAAACTTTTATGAGTTTGTATCCCTTTAATTGTTTTACAGGGTTGAAAACACAATTTGTGCAATTACATTTTTTGGCTAAATGAATGGGCTATTATAAATGCATACTTTTGTTTGACGTGGCACGGTTTTGGGTTGCACGGCTTTGACAGGTATTTTACAGGGTCTGCACAGGGATTGGCGTGCAAGGGGCGTGCCGTCGGACGTATTCGAATGAGCAGGATTTTACTTCAAATTGTGTCGCAAGACAATGCATTTACTTCGACCGGAAGAAGAAGGTGAACTCTGTCGGGCTGCATGAGCGGGGAAGGTCAATGCAGGATATTGGGCGCACAATCGTCAACAATGGCATTTTGGTGACTCGTGGACCGGGTAAGTAAATGTGCCCCAATGTGTTTTTCAAAAAAATTACACATTCACAGTGGATAAAATACCAAACACTCCACAAGTAACAATACCCCATATGTGGTGTGTAACCTGCTGTATGAGCACACTCTAGGGCAGAGGTCCCAAACGCGGTACGAGGACCAGACCGGGCCGTTGGAGTTCATCAGCCGGTCCGCGCAGGGCGTCAATGGCAACACTGAGCTCCCGCACCGGACGGGACCACGTTGAGCCCTCTGTCCGGCACCTGACTCCCCGCGCTGCCAGAACCTTGCGCCCAACCCCGACGCCGCCGGCACCTTACACGGCCCCAGACCTGCCGGCACCGAGTCCCCCCGCTCCAGGCTCTCGGCTCCCTGCTCCCCTGCCCCCGCTCAAGCTCCAGGCTCCCTTTCCCGCTCCCTCCGCTAAGTCCTCCCTGCTCCGGCTCTCCGCCCTGCTCCCGGCTCTCCACTCCCGTCTCAACCGGTCGCTGCTAAGCCCCTCAGGCTCTCGCTCGCCCCCCATATTCCCCTACCGCTCCCTCAGCTCTCGTCTCCGCTCCTCTGCACCCTCCGGTTCTCGGCTCTTGAACTACCCTTCGGCCTCCGCTCCGGCTCCCCTTCACTCCCGTCCCAACCGGCTCCGCTAACGTCCCCCCCCCCTCCAGCTTCGGCTCCCCGCTCCCTGTCCCCTTCCACTCCCATCTCAACACGGCTCGCCTAACGTCCCCCCCCCCTCCAGGCTCTTGCGCGTCCCACTGCCCCGCTTAAGCTCAGGCTCCCTAGCCTCCCGGCTCTCGCTCAAGACCTACCCGCTCCCGGCTACCTCACCGCGCCACCACCGCTGCAGGACAGGCACGGAAAATTTCCAAGAACAAACAAGAGGTAAGGTTACTTATCTTTGCACTATATAGATGTTGTAATATGTGGATATATGTGTAAATATATGTAATATGTGTGTGTGTATATTGTGTATGTGGTGATGTTGTGTTTATATATGTATATGTATGTATGTGTGTATATATGTGTGATGTATGTGTATATGCTGTATATGCTGTACTACTTGTTTGTTTATGTTGTATATATGCTGTGTATATGCAGCATTTGTGAATCTTTGTACTACATGGCAGTATTCAGTATGCTTTATACTACTGGCGGTACGTTGATCTATTTTATAATACTGGTGGCATGCTGTGTGCATTTTATACTACTTGGTGACGTGGATGCATTTTATACTACATGGCGGTTATCTGTATGCATTTATACTACATGGCGGTATGCTGTATGCATTTTATACTACATGGCGGTATGCTGTATCATTTTTACTACATGGCGTATGCTGTATGCTTTAAGTGCACGGTGATACGCTGTATGCATTATACTACTTGTGGACCGCTGGGAGCATTTTATCATTACATGGCGGTTATCTGTTGCATTTAGACTACATGGTGATACGCTGGATGCATTTTATAGATACACATGGCGATCGCGTGTATGCTTTTATTATAACATGGCGGTATTCTGATGCATTTTATACTACATGGTGATAGCTGTATGCCTTTTATACTACATGGCGGTATGCTGTATGCATTTTTATAGTCACAGTGATACGCTGTATGCATTTTTATCACATGGCGGTATTCTGCATGCATTTTATACATGTGATATGCGTAGCATTTATACTACACTGGCGATATGTGTACGCATTTTATACTACAGTGGCGGTATTTGCATGCATTTATACTAATGGTGATAACCGCTGTACGCATTTTATACTACATGGCGATACGCGTATGCATTTATATTACATGGCGATACTCTGTTTTTTAAACTACATGGCGATACGCTGTATGCATTTGCATTGCTTATTTTTACACCAAACCAATATGATGGATTGGCGACACTCATGATATCTATATTATAAGCTCCACCCTCCCTAACCCCACCCCATATGACCAAAGCCCCGCCCCCACCCCCACGGGCCATGGAAAAACTGGTCTAGCTTAAAGCCGGTCCCTGGTGCAAAAAGGTTGGGATCTCTGCTCAGGGCATTGAAGGAAAGCTGTGCCTTCAGAGAAGATATATACCTTGTCTGCTCTGCTGCTGTCAGCTCTGTTCTGTGAGCTGCCTAACTCCTTTCTCTTCCCACTTTCCCGGGCTGAAGAGGAGCAGGGGCGGGCACTGACACTGGCTGTCAGGCTGCCGGAGCTCCGACTTTGATGAGACCGAGGAGATGGTACGCGGGCCTGCAGAGAGGGCTCTGCGTGCCCTCTCTGGCACACGTGCCATAGGTTCGCCACCGCTGCTCTATAGACTAAAGCTGGGACTACAATATCTGTCCCTGTAGTCCAGGCAACATAGCAGATTTCAGGATTTGTCAGACAAGGCAATGGCTTTCCCTGTCAGCCACACTAGTTAGCAGGCTTACTGTGGAAGGGGTGTATACAGGCCCCCTGAGCAAGCGGCGATAAGCAAAACATGTGGGTAAGCTGACTTAGAAATATAGCTGCTATGAGACTACTAGGAACTCTAGTAATTACCCTGTTGCACTTTTGAACTATGTTTTTTGTAATATTCATGCATTGCCACTTTATAGGAATATATGGCAAATTGGTACACATTAAGTTGACCTTGCACTAGCACTTTCTTGTGACTGTATAGCAATTTGCATATACTAAGATGCCTTATGAAAATATGTGATTATGAATTGTTTTGTGATGTGGTGATAAATTAGATGGACCTTTGGGAACAATCTATTTTGTCTTTTAATGAGTCTTTTAGATTATCTTTAAAAAAATGAACTATATTTTTAATCATGCTGTGATGCAATACGTATGGACCGGTTTACACTCATATGCCTTTGGTAATCTGTTGAAGCCCCCATTACTAGATGAACCACCCATAGGACCACCGTTTTTTCCCAGGCCAGGCTGGGGAAAAAAATAAAGCATTCCTACCCTGTTCCGACTCCTGATTTCTGCACCACTTCAGGTTTTCAGCATTCCACTCAGCCGATGAGTTGCCTCCCTTGACCACTAGATGTCTCTTCCTTTGAACATGGTTGGCCATTTCCTTTGTTATCCCTCGATCCAAGAACCTGACAAATATTCTAAAATCTTTTCCTCCCAAAACAATATATAAATCTGTTCCACCTGCTGCCTGAACATTTACACTGCATTTTCATGAACATTGACAGAAAATGTGATGTGAGAAGTCTTCTGCCTTATACTTATATACATGTATAACTTCATGTTGGATAACATGGAAAAAGAAGCCGCCATGTTTTATGTAATTGGGGCTGCAGCCCCACTGATAATTTTAAGTCATTAGTAATAAGCTCATTTTTTTATTCAGTTTTTTATACAAATTAGCTGATTCTTCCTTAGAACTTGTATCTTTAACCAATTTAGCACCTTATTTGTCTGCAATATCACAGCTGTAGTAAAATGAAATCCTGCTCAGCGTGAGTCTCTGCTAAATAATGTATTAAGCTTCTCTTCAAAAGAAATCCAAATAAGAGACCTGCTTTAAATATGTGAGGACATTTTCTAAACATGGAGAAGGACCAGGCTTCTACTTTCGAAACCAGCAAGTTGAGAAAAATTTTTACTCTTTTCAATATTTACAACCAACCACGGGCTGTTTTTAGCCCTTAGAAGAATTTTGCTTTGTCTTTAGGTGTACAGGGTTTACCCAGGGAATATAAAAACTCAATAAAGTGTTCCTGCTGATTGATGCACTAAAATTTTTGTGGTTTAAAACCAGGTGACAGGTTCTCTTTAAAGGACACAAACCACCTAAAAAACATTAAAAAACCTATTAATGCTCACCCTGTTCCTCTACACCTCGATCCCGGCGATGCCGGTCTCTAATCTTGACATACCGGGATCTAAAAAACAAAGTTATAATTAGCAGCATAGAGTGTGGGGACAAGATGTCTGATGCTCTGGGCTGCTAATTATGCACGCCTACGTGAATCAGCTTAATTAGCAGCCCGGAGTGCTGGACATCTTATCCCTGTGCTCTATGCTGCTAATTATGACTTCCTTTCTAGGTCAGGGGGTCAATAGGTTTTTTTTTAAGGTTTTTTTAGGTGGTTGGCTTCCTTCAACATAGAGGTCTACTATATTTGGAGGAAAAGGGTTTTCTGCATTACCATAGATGGTGCTTCTTCAATTGGAGAAGTGAGACTATGCTATTCTTTACTACAAATAATTGTGATAGCTGAGTTATTGAACATGTTTGAGATGAGCCCAGATGTCTTCTGGAAAGTAATAATCTTTGTGTTTTGGGTATTAGATTTCTAAAGATGAGAATGTTTGAATCTGTATTAACTATGTTTAATACCCAATTTCCCTGAAAATAAGACACCCCCCCCCCCCCAAATAAAATAAAAAACCTAGAGCATTTTTAAGCTTATTTTCAGGTCTCCCTAGTTATTATATAGTTATAGGATGATGTACTGTAGAAATATAGGGTAATAGAGATTGACGTTTTAATGGAAACCTTTTTCAGAATTATTAGTTTACCCGTTTTTAATATTTGAACCCCTTGTTGTTCATTTTTAACTTTATCTCTTGATTTATGCGGCGTTGGTCAGTTCTAACCTGATTGATTTACTTTACAGGATGGCGGTCTTCTTATAAATAACCCTTGCGCACTGGCTATTCATGAATGTAAGTGCCTATGGCCAGACGCACCTTTGCAGTGCATAGTATCACTTGGCACAGGGCGCTATGAGGGTGCAATGAAGGCTACAGCTACAAGTACAAGTCTGAAAGCCAAATTGAACAATGTTATTAGCAGCGCAACGGACACAGAAGGTGGGTGTGACCTCTATGTAGTCATTTATTATCTCTTACTGTAGGAAAATAAAAACTTATTGTGAAAAATACAGTTATGTTTACACAGAATATGTTATGGGGCTTTTACCGACCACTAATCATTCTGTTAGCCTGCTACACATGGTAGTTCCATAGAAATGAAAACTGCAATTCAGACTACTGCCAAAATAATGGTCAAAGCAAGTTATGTTTGTCCTCTAAATCCATGTGCAAACCTCTGCTTCCAGCTTACCACCTAACTACCCCCAAGTGGGTCACAACCCTTATTTTGGGAACCACTGATCTAAAGAATTATGTTCTGTTGTATATAGTGTGTAGAGTATATAGAAGACAAGACAATTGGACGGCTCACATATAGTATCTGAGAAGGCCACAGGCATTTTCCTTTAGGATGGGTGTACAGATTTCTCCAGAGGCCCCATTATAGGCCAGTTATGCCCAAGCGCATGTAACAAACTCTACATCCTTAGTCTGTGAATGTACATCCTTTGCTAAACACATCAGCTGTACCTTGGGTTTCCAACACTTCTACCTTCCCAAAGGAACTAGGAAGTCCTCTAGATGTCACTCAAATTACAAGGGGCCTGTTGGTGATGCATAAAGGACAAACACAATGCAAAATTCCAAAAAAAAGGTGTGACATAATTTTCATTTTATTGGGTGTACATAAAATAAACCCTAAATCACAGATACCTCTGTATTCAATGATGCGATGGTGAAAATCATAGCTTTCTTATCTGCAACCACAGTGTTTTTTATTATAGAGGAAGCTTTGGTTATATTTAATGATATTGGTATTCCTGTTATTGTCACTTGGCTTCCTGTCACCTTTGGACACTATGTTGGATGGTAGTTATCCAACATTATACAGAGAAATTTAAACAAACAGAAAAAGAGGATACGACATGCCAAATATGATAGTAAAAAGTGATTTTTATTAATTGCAACAATTATTAAAATGTCGTGTAAATAGCTCTCAGAAGAGACGTAAAATATGAGGCACAACAAGTATACTGTCCATAATAGTATATTACAAAAAAGTGTAAACAACCAGTCTAAACAATGATAAACTGCAATGCAACTTTTAATGATTTTGCAATTAATAAAATCACTTTTTACTATCAATTGGCATGTCGTATCCTCTTTTTCTGTTTGTTTAAATTTTGCATGCATACCCAAGAGGGCAGCCATAGCGTTCCTTGCGCTATTTTTTCAGTAATGGATTAGCTGAGTCTTGTTTGATCAGTTTACTGTTAATTCGTATATGGTACATCTACTTGATTTTTGATTATACAGAGAAATGTTGCTCTGGAGCTCTATCCTTTAGGTCACCAGTTGTAAACAGATCCGCTACTCTCAGTAAGGGTGGCCACAAATATGTCAGTGACAAATATCCTATCCTTATTGTACATATGTGAGATATCATTTAACTGGAAACAGTCGAATGATGAAAAGTTCCTAGGACCCTTCAAATTCTTCACACTGCACTTATTAAAATGAAATTCAATATGAGACATATTGAAAGATCTTTTATGTAGAAGTAATTTGGATTCTTAATGGGGGGTAGTGGATTTTATCACTAACAAATAAGAGAGTTAATACCAGCATTACTGCCACATAGCAATCATATGAAAACTGGTCTGTTCCTTACAAAACAAGTGACATTTACGCATTGTAGAGAATAAGCTCTTCAATAGGCCTGGATGGTTTTTCTTTGAATTGATCCCACAGTCACTGTGACAATCTTTCTAGCAAACAAAGAGAGTGATGTTGAAGCTATTTTTAATCTGCTGATGTGCTCCCTCTCCGCCAGCTCAGCAGATTCACCGGTGGAGCAGATTGCAGTTGTGAGCATGGCCGATATTTCATTTGACTGAAACCTTTCTGATACGCATTGCAGGGCTGACCCAGGACACACTAAAATATGTGACTACACCCTTTCAGGAAGATACTATGGAAAGAGTCATATCTTATGTCATTAATGCATACATGGCATTCATTGATTAATAGAAATATATGTGTTTAGAAATTATTAGAAGAATTAAAAAAAATTCAAATCCATTTTTATGTGAAATATTTCTCAGCATCATCATAGGGAGAATTACAATGAGAAGTAACAAGAGTTACCCATGAGCAAGTTTGTTCCATGTCTACAGAATTTACTGGACTTTTCCTCAAACTGCTCTCCGCATATAAGTTTACTTTAAGATTCTGGGCTTGGACACACTAAATTGCAAGCACACACAGAGCGAGTTTGTTGGAAGTAAGGTTCTCACCACAAATAGGCAGAAACCACATCTTCATTTTGCTACATAATGGGACCGGGCATCAAGCCCTCCACCCTTACATTACGGAATTGCTCCCAAATACATTAAATACCACAAGAAAAATAAGGAGTCACACAATTCTCCAATAAAATTACTGTCCCTACCTACACTACATCATGGGTAAGACACTGCTCTTTTATTTAAAGTTTCACCAAGGCGAAATTGCTATACTTAAGTAGATGGTTTCCAGGCATATATGCACTTTATTTGTACTTATTGGGGAAATAAGCAATAACTGTGATTGAACTATGGTGAACATACTATTGGGGAAATAAGCAATAACTGTGATTGAACTATGGTGAACATACCCTCTGGTTAGTGAGGTGGGCAGCATACTCAGACCATTATTATTGGATATCCTCCATTTAACATCCAGTGTAATTTTAATATGTTAATGAAATAAAAAACTTTATGTAATTTTATTGGAGAATTGTGTGACTCCTTATTTTTCTTGTGGTATTTTATCCTATCCTGTATATATGGGCACAGCAGAGTACTACTATCCTGTATATATGGGCACAGCACAGTACTACTCCTCCTATCCTGTATATATGGGCACAGCAGAGTACTACTACTCCTATCCTGTATATATGAGCACAGCACAGAAATACTACTCCTATCCTGTATATATGGGAACAGCACAGTACTACTACTCCTATCCTGTATATATGAGCACAGCACAGTACTACTACTACTATCCTGTATATATGAGCACAGCACTACATAAGTTTTTATTTCATTAACATATTAAAATACACTGGATGTTAAATGGAGGTATCCAATAATAATGGTCTGAGCTTTGCTGCCCACCTCACTAACCGGGGGTATGTCACCATAAGTTCAATCACAGTTCTGCTTATTTCCCCAATAAGTAAAAATTAAAGGGCATATATGCCTGGAACCATCTACTAAGTATGCAAGTTCGCCCTTGTGTGATGAAACTTTAAATAAAAGAGCAGTGTTCTTACCCATGATGTGATAGTCGAGGGAAACTCCCAGACACCTGAGGAAGCGTGGGGGAAACGCGCGTTGGGTGTCTGGGAGTTGTCCCTACCTATACTACATCATGGGTAAGACACTGCTCTTTTTAAAGTTCACCAAGGCGGAATTGCTCTTTACTAAGTAGATGTTCAAGGCATATATGCACTTTATTTTTACTTTTGGGGAAATAAGCAATAACTGTGATTGAACATGGTGAACATACCCTTGGTTAGTGAGGTGGGCAGCATTACTCAGAACATTATTATTGGGATATCCTCCATTAACATCCAGTGTTTTTTATATGTTAATGAAATAAAAAACTATGTAATTTTATTGGAGAATTGTGTGACTACTAGTGGGTCCAATTGGAATGTAGTGGGAGGCAATTGAACTCGTTAGTATGGGTTAGGGAGGCTTACTTCTGGATCCCATTATGTAGCAAAATGGAAGATGTGGTTTCTGCCTATTTTGGTGAGAACTTAATTCCAACAAACTCGCTCTGTGTGTGCTTGCAATTTAGTGTGTCCAAGCCAGAATCTCTCTAAAGTAAACTTATATGCGGAGAGCAGTTTGAGGAAAAAGTCCATAAATTCTGTAGACATGGAAAAACTGCTCTAGTGGTAAACTCTTGTTACTCTGATTGGTATCTCCCTATGATGATGCTGAGAAATATTTACAATTACAAAATGGATTTGAATTTTTTTTAATTCTTCTAATAATTTCTAAACACATTATATTTCGATTAATCAATGAAGCCAGGATGCAAATGACATAGATATGACCCTTTCCATAGATATATTCCTGTAAAGGGTTTTTCCGTGTAGTCACATATTTTAGTGTCTGTCCGGGTCAGCCCTGCAATGCGTTATCAGAAAGGTTTTCAGTAAAATGAAAATACGGCCATGCTCACAAACTGCAATCTGCTCCACGGTGAATACTGCTGAGCTGGCGGAGAGGGAGCACATCAGCAGATTAAAAAATAGCTTCAACATTCACCTCTTTGTTTGCTAGAAAGATGTTGTCACAGTGACTGGGGATAAATTCAAAGAAAAAACAAATCAGGCCTTAGTAAGAGCTATACCAAGCGAAATGTCACGTGCCTTGTTGTAAGGAACAGACCAGATTATTGATGGCTATGGCAGTAGAATGATGTATTAACTCTTCTTTAGTTGTTAGTGATAAAAATCCACTACCCACCATTAAGAATCCAAATTACTTCTACATAAAAGATCTTTCAATAGTTTCTATATTGAATTTCATTTAAGAAGTGCAGCTGTGAAGAATTTGAAAGGGTCCTACGGAACCTTTCATCATTCGACTGGTTTCCAGTTAAATGATATCTCACATATGTACAATAAGGATACGGATATTGTCAAGAATATTTGTGGCCACCCTTACTGAGAGTAGGGATCTGTTTACAACTGGTGACCTAAAGGATAGAGCTCCAGAGCAACATTTCTCTGTATAATCAAAAATCAAGTAGATGGTGTACCAATACGAATTAACAGTAAATGATCAAACAAGAATCAGCTAATCCATTACTGAAAAAATAGCGCAAGGAAGCAGGTGGCCTGCCTCCTTGGGTATGCGATGCAAAATTTAAACAAACAGAAAAAGAGGATAGACCATGCCAAATATGATAGTAAAAGTGATTTTTATTAATTGCAAATTCATTAAAATTGTTGCATTGCAGTTTATCATGTTAGAGAAGTGGTTGTTTTGAAATCGATTTGTGTGAATTGATAAGTGTCCCTACTGGAGCTATAATTGGTGTGAATCACTGTGACGTATCTCTGAGATGCTATTTACACGACATTTATGAATTTTGCAATTAATAAAAATCACTTTTACTATCATATGTGGCATGTGATCCTCTTTTTTTTTGTTTAAATCCTCTGATAATGTTGATAACTACATCCAACATAGTGTCCTAGGGGACGTGTCTGAACTTTAGTTTAATTCTCATATCATGTTGGGTTTCTAAACTACTGATCCCGCAGTCTCCACAGTTTTATCAGGATTGCTAGATGACAAATAAGGAGAATACCAATATATTTAACATATAACCACAAGCTTCCTCTATAATAAAAACACTGTGGGTGCAGATAAGAAAGCTATGATTTTCACCATCGCAATCATGAATACAGAGGGATCTGTGATTTAGGGTTTATTTTATGTACACCCAAAATAAGAAAATATGTTTACCCTTGCACACTTGGGGGAATTTTGGCAATTGGGTTGTTTCACTTATGGCAGAATCAAAAAAACGCCCCTGTAAATTTGAGGGACGGACACGAGAGGACTTCCTAGTTCCTTGGTGGAAGGTAGTCGAAGTGTTGGAAACCAAGGTACAGGATGTTTTTAGCAAAGGATGTACATCACAGAATAAGGAGGTAGAGTTTTGTTACATGCGCTGGGATATAACTGGACTATAATGGGGCCTCATGGAGAAATCTGTACACCCATCCTAAAGGGGAAATGCTGTGGCCTTCTCATCGATACTATATGTGAGCCGGTCCAATTGTCTTGTCTTCATATACTCTACACACTATACAACAACAGAACATAATTCTGTTAGATCAGTGGTTCCCAAAAATAAGGGTTGTGACCCGGAGCTAGGTTGGGGTAGTATTAGGTGGTAGTGGAAGCAGAGGTTTGCACTGGATTTAGAGGACAAACATAACTGATCTTTGACCATTATTCTTGGCAGTAGTCTGAATGCAGTTTCCGTTTTATGGAACTACCTGTGTAGCAGGCTAACAAGAATGATTAGTGGTCTTTTAAAAGCCCCATAACATATTCTGTAAACATAACTGGTATTTTTCAAAAGTTTTTATTTTCCTACAGTAAGAGATAATAATGACTACATAGAGGTCACACACCACCCTTCTGGTCGTTGCGCTGCTAATCAAATTGTTCAATTTGGCTTTCAGACTTGTACTTGTAGCGTAGCCTTCATTGCACCTCATAGCGCCCTGTGCCAAGTGATACTATGCACTGCAAAGGATTGCGTCTGGCATAGGCACTACATCATGAATAGCCAGTGCGCAAGGGTTATTTATAAGAAGACCGCCCATCCTGTAAAGTTAAATCAATCAGGTTAGAACTGACCAACGCCCGCATAAATAACAAGAGATAAAGGTTAAAAAGAACAACAAGGGGGTCAATATTAAAAAACGGGTAAACTAATAATTCTGAAAAGGTTTCCATTAAAACGTCAATCTCTATTACCCTAATTCACAGTACAATATAATTAAAATAAGAAAATAGGGAGACCTGAAAATAAGCTTAAAAATGTCTAGGTTTTTATGTTTAGTGGGGGGGGGGGTATGTATATTTCAGGGAAAATGGGTATTAAACATAGTTAATACAGATTCAAACATTCTCATCTTAGAAATCTAATACACAAAACACAAAGATTATTACTTTCCAGAAGACATCTGGGCTCATCTCAAACATGTTCAATAACTCAGCTATCACAATATTTGTAGTAAGAATAGCATAGTCTCACTTTCCCAATTGAAGAAGCACCATCTATGGTAATGCAGAAAACCCTTTCCTCCAAATATAGTAGAACTCTATGTTGAAGGAAGCCAACCCTAAAAAAACCTTAAAAAAAAAAAACTATGAACCCCCCTGACCTAGAAAGGAAGTCATAATTAGCAGCATAGAGCACAGGGATAAGATGTCCAGCAACTCGGGTGCTAATAAGCTGATTCCGTAGGCGTGCATAATTAGCAGCCAGAGCATCAGATCTTGTCCCCACACTCTATGCTGAATTATAACTTTGTTTTTAGATCACCGGGATGAGTCAAGAAGGAGGAGACCGCATCGCGGTGATCGAGGTGAGAGGAACAGGGTGAGCATAATAGGTTTTTAATGTTTTTTAGGTGGTTTGTGTCCTTTAAGAGACACCTGTCAACCTGGTTTTAAAACCAAAAAATTTTAGTGCATCAATCAGCAGGAACAGTTTATTGAGTTTTTATATTCCTGGGTAAACCCTGTACACTAAAGACAAAGCAAACAATCTTCTAAGGGCTAAAAACAGCCCGTGGTGGTTGTAATATTGAAAAGAGTAAAAATTTTTCAACTTGCTCGGTTTTCGAAAGTAGAAGCCTGGTCCTTCTCCATGTTTTAGAAAATGTCCTCACAATTTAAGAAGGGTCTCTTATTTGGATTTCTTTTGAAGAGAAGCTTAATACATTATTTTAGCGAGACTCAGCTGAGCAGGATTTCATTTTACTACAGCTGTGATATTGCAGACAAATAAGGTGCTAAAATTGGTTAAAGATACAAGTTCTAAGGAAGAATCAGTAATTTGATAAAAAAACTGAATAAAAAAATGAGCTTATTAATAATGACTAAAATTATCAGTGGGCGGTGCAGCCCCAATTACAAAAACATGGCGGCTTCTGTTCCATGTTATCCAACATGAAGGTTATACTGTATATAAGTATAAGGCAGAAGACTTCACATCACATTTTTGTCAATGGTCATGAAATGCAGTGTAACATGTTCAGCAGCAGGTGGAACAGATTATATAGGTTTTGGGAGGAAAAGATTTTAGAATATTTGTCCAGGTCTTGAATCGAGGGATAACAAAGGAAATGGCAACCCAAGTGCAAAGGAAGAGAGAGACATCTAGGTGGTCAAGGGAGGCACTAACTCGGCTGAAGTGGAATGTCTGGAAAAAACTGAAGTGGTGCAGACATCAGGAATCTCTCGACCTCAGCCGCCCGGGACGGATTACTTTTCCATAGCGTCTCCCGTAATTTTATTGGAGAATTGTGTGACTCCTTATTTTTCTTGTGGTATCTCACCACAAATAGTAGATTTTTAGAGCTCATTTTCACATTTGGCCGTTCAGTATAATATATCAAAGTAGAAGAGTCAACTTTAATAATTATACAAAGGTTCCAAATTCAACAAAAACAAAGCCTGAAACAGCACAGTAACCTTGTACAATGAAAACCACCATCAATGACCCGGGGTGATCATCCCTGGCCAATTCCAGTGATTACATAACATACACCAATATATGCCATATATACAAAAATAGAATATGCCATAAGTACAAAAAATTGGAGGTCTAGCCCCTATTCCATTCTACCATTTCCCTTTTCATGGTAAAGCCTTAAGTTTATTTTTTCATTTACTGACCCATTGGAGGACTTACTGACCCATTGGAGGACTTGGAAATAAAGCAGATATCAGTGGATAAAAGGAGCCTGGGTACTATTTAAGGTCAATAAGAGGAAGTTCAAATGAAAAGGGACCACGGAATTGGGTTACATGCAATGTAATTGACAAGGGAACAAGGATTAACAATAAAGCTTAATTACAGACACCGTACAGCTGATCATTGTAGTCTGGGACTATAGTAAAGCATCCAGAAAGCTTCGCCAGAGGTTACAGTAGGCAGAGAGGTCCGTTTGTAACTAGGGTTCATTTGTAAGTCGGGTTTTCTTTAGTCTGGACTTAAATCGGGACTGCCAATGTTCCTTTGAGTCGTGCTTTTTCAGGCCGGCACCATACATTATTCAATGAATTAGCTTTGACTGGAGTGTTCTTTTAAATGTTTATTATAGTAAATGATGGCTTTCACCCTGATTGTGTGAGAAGTCTAAAGGCAGACGTATCGCTGTGTTTCATTGGTTCACAAGAGGTGGATTAAAGTATTCTTTCATATGAGTGTGATAGGTGAATACAGCTCTGAAATGATGTAGGTGTAACTACTTCTTTAGAGTGATACAATGTTTGTTTGTTTTGTACAATCCCTGCAGAGGTTCACAAGACGCTGGATGCCCTGCTACCACCAGATACCTATTTCCGCTTCAACCCAATCATGAATGAAGACGTACCCCTAGATGAAAACCGCAAGGAAAAACTCAGTCAACTACTCTCAGATGGCCAGAACTATCTAGAACGCAATGAAGAGAAGCTCAAGAAAGCTGCCAAGGTCTTGAAACAAGAGAGAACAACATTCCAACGGATTTGTGACTGGACTAAATTAAAAGTAGACATGTATGATGGCTTCCCACTCTCCAAACTCTAGAGCTACTACCATGTCAACACATAGGTGCATATGTCCATGAAGCCCATCACGTGTGTGCCATTTACATCTTCTCATGGGTAAAGGGATCCTCGTAAAGAGGCTACTGTAAGAACTTTATGGTGGATCCAGAGGGCTAGAAATACTTTTAGGCAGATTTTTACACTGCTGGACATTGCGTTTGAGAAAAGGAATGTACATATTATAAATATTTCCTCACTTTTACTGGGTTTTAATAACTTGTTGGATATGTTTGAAAACGTGATTATTTATTTAAAAACAAAATACTGATGTCCGTCCTTGCCTCCATTCTGCCCGAGCACCATCTTCGAGGGGTTGTCTGAGACCAACACAAAGCTGTGTTAATGTATCATTGGTTAGAATATCAGGGTATCTCAGGATGAGTTTGTTCTGAAGAATAGCTTATCAGTATGAGAGTGACATGGGTCTCACACCGGGCACTCGCAGCTGTTTGAAGCAGTCACAGGCATCACTTCCGTGACTTGGACTTGGACTCTTATCAAATCGCCTGTTAGAAATCCTCTATTCTAAGGATAGGTCATCAATAATAAGTGAAATAAACTTTAAGGCAGCCCAGTAGCTCCTGTAGCCCCCGTTGTGATAAAGTGCTATTCAAAGTTAGGTCACATCTTCATCCAATCAAAGGCCTCTCAGCAGGGGCCTCTACATACATGTTACATCACTGACTGATCTCAGCAGTCATGTACCATGCGTATAAAGGTCATTGCTGAGACCTGTGACTAGTGACCGTCCTTGTACAACCGCGGTGTGGGAGCCAGCATTGGGCTATGGACACAAGAACAAAGGTCAGGTATATGTTTATTTTACTTCTTCTTGCATTAACTTTGACATTAAAACATCTTTGTGCTTGAATCACACAACCCCTTTACCCTTATACATAAGGTTACAGTATAATCCACAGAAGTTGTTTAATTATTGAATTGGTTACATGTGCTCAATGAATTTATGAATTAAATTGATATTTAATTGAACATAATTTTCCAGTTCAATATATGAAATTAATCTGCAAAAAAAGTAATTTTTGTCTTGTGTTGACCCTGAGTAAATGTATGTCTTGTACTTCTGTTTGAGATTCTGCTGGATCCATCAAGTAAAAGTGTAGCGTCATTTCTTTCCAACTTTTGACCGGGAGTGGGTTTTTTGTGGCTTACTTCTGAAGAGGCAGAAGTGGTGGCCTAGATCATACCCTACTTTCTGTATCCCTGAGAGCTGATTAGACCTGCTAAGCATCTACGGTATGCCTTTTTATTTTGGTGATCATTAGGGGCCTGGGCACTGGGACCCCATTAATTCAACAGAAGTAAAACTCATTGTGTGATGACTTTAGTTTCCATATGTGCCAGGATGGAGACCAGAGGTTGTAGCAAAGAGAGCTAAGAACTCACATGCTTGAATTCAGGACCAGTAGAAGATGATATAAGTAATGGGGGAGGTTCATCAGATGTGTCTGAGAGCAACCAATCAGAGCTCAGCTTTAGTTTTTCTCAGAGATGTTTACAAAATGAAAGCTGAACTCTTCTTGGTTCCCTGAGCAGCTAGAACAGTTTTGCTTTTTAACACATCTGATAAATCTCCCCAAATATACTGAATTTGGCATATACACATTCTGTTAGGTAGCTTACATCTGTATGTAAATAGTATTAAAAAGTGGTCAAGCAATGTAACATTTATTTTTATGATTTACTGTATTTCACTTTGTCCAAAGAGAAAAAAAATATTGTATTAAACTGTAGATAAGTAGATTATTTAATGAACTACACACATTTTACCCTGTAAATACAATCCAAACTAAAGACAACCTGTGGATGAATAACTTGTATTCTACTTATTTAAATGCCTGTGGTCTCTAAATTTAGGAGTCCAATGGGTGGACTAACTGGCCACCATGACCATGCTTACAGAGGTAACTGACTTGTGGACAACTAAGCCTAATATGAGTAAAAAACTACTACTTGCTGGGGTTCTTGTGCTCTTCCTGTCAGAAGCCATGCTTAATATTACAAGTTTCATTTACAGGGGTTGTCCTAAACCTCTAAAATGAAGAGAACACAATGCACACGAGGGTGAATCTCTACACTGCCTTACATAATACACTATGAGTAAGAATGTCTTTGCTGGCCTGCAATGCTAAAAACGGACATAGGGCAGGAGATCAGTAGGGTGTAGAGTGACATCCGACCTTCTCAAAAGAGGATTGGTGGATCAGTTTCTAAAAATTGGAAACCTCAATTAATGTTTTGTTGGTTGGGAGTGTTTAGTCTATAGACCTAACTGTTACACTGCAGATATTGTAATCTTCTTATGTTATATCCCATAGGGTAATCCTGGTAGATATATATGTTTTTAACATTTCATTAGTGCATAGAAATATATTTTTCCTTAAGGATAATTATATGTTTGTGTGGATTCTTGAAGCGTCCGATTATAAGAAAATTCTACAGTTGATTTATTAAGATATAGAATTGAGTAATTGATTGGAATACTAAATATTTTGCATATTTCATTGTTAAAGGGGTCGTTCAATTGCTATTGAAAGAAATGTAATACAATTTTCAATATATTATCTGTATCAACTCATCACAGTTTTCCTAGATCACTGCTTGCTGTCATTCAGCTCCATGGTCTTGTGATGTCACACAGGTGCATGGAGCATAAGTCCTGCACCTGTATGACATCACACGACCATGGAAAGATTTCTATCCACAGGAACGTAAATGCATCCTGTTGAAAAACTGCACGCAGAGATCTAGAAAACCATGAGGAATATATACAAATATTAAAATGACATAAACAATGTTGATTTTTTGCTAAAAGCGGACAACCCCTTTAACATATACCTACTCACTACCCCCAGCCTCAGGTAAGGTATAAAATTTCCTCATAAGGTAAAACTTGCACCTTTACCTATAGAAAAATAGCCTTTTCAGAGTGGAACTCATTTTATGAGCAAAGGGAGGAGCCAAGTAATAGGAGAAATAAGCTCTTTTCTCTGAAAAGATATATTCTACATTTTCATGTATTCACTTGTACAATTTATTTATGCAAAGCTTGTTTAAATAAAGAGAAAACAAGGTTAGTGACCTTTTGATTTGAATGGCCATTCTTTTTTATACTAAAATTCTGTTGAACATTTTGCAGCATGTGAATAGCACTGATGTAAACCTAAGGTGACCATATTTATGTCTTTAACAGTTATTTTTGATAAGTGTTATACATAAGACATGTTCTCAAGTTCTGCAATGCTGGTGCAATCTGTTTCCTCTTCAATAGAACCTTAATTGCTGCATAAATTACATACAATTATAATTCACGCAGAGTATTCAGGCATATATGTTATGAATTGCCAATTTTTCTGTGATTATTTAAAATCTAAATAGTATAAATGTATTAATTGAAATATAGAATTATTCACTATGTATACCACTTGTTGTTATGGCCCTTGAGAAATCCAGTCAAAGGGTCTTCCTACATTATAGTTTGAGATTTCACCAACTCTTCCATCCTTTAACATACTTTGGGGCACATATATCAAACTTTTGTCCTTTTTCTTTCATTTTTGAGACTTTTCATGGAGCAAGAGTAAGGCTACATTCACACGGACGTATAAAAACGGCCGTATACGTACCGTTTTTTACGGGTTACATACGGCCACATTCATTTCAATGGACAATACGTCCAACCATTTATATTGCCGTTTTTGACACTGGAGTGTACGGACCGTATACTGGCCGTATAAAAATATAGAGCATGTCCTATTTTCTCCCGTATTTCAGTTCTGTATGCCCTAAAAGTCTATGGCATGTATAAAATACGGGTTAAATGCGTGCTGCATACGGATGAAAAACTTCACGTATTTATACAGAAATACAGCCTGTAGATACAGGACTGGAGAAATACATGTCCGTGTGAATGCAGCCTAAGCGTTCTTCTTACGGAAACTGCCAATTAAGGCCACCGTGTAGGCGTGTGGAGTCTTATAGCCATGGATGCACCACTAGGAGGATTCTGGGAAAATATACAAAGTTTTCCAGGATGGGATAAGGAAAACCTGCCTTTTTAGCTACCTTGTGGAGTATGTGCTAATTTATGTGCTTTTTTTCGCCATAAAAAGTCTCCCTTCAAAGTTCTCCAATACAGGCGGTCCCGTACTTAACACCTGACTTGCATACGACCCCTAGTTACAAACGGACCTCTGGATATTGGTAATTTATTGTACTTTAGCCTTAGACTGCAATAATCAGCTGTAACAGTTATCACAGGTGTCTGTAATGAAGCTTTAGTGTTAATCCTGGTTCTTATGATAATCCAACATTTTCAAAATCCAATTGTCACAGAGACCAAAAAAATTTTGATGGGGTTACAATAATAAAGTATACAGTTCTGACTTGCATACAAACTCAATTTAAGAACAAACCTACAGAACCTATCTTGTATGTAACCCGGGGACTGCCTGTATCTAGTTTTCTGCAGTGTTCCCTGAATTATCGCCTGAATCTACATGTGAAAGTTGCGACTTTTTAAAAAAAAGTTGCAAATTTTGGCGCAAATCTAAGGCTGCGCCTGACCAGGTGAAAAATTAGCTTAGAGCTGATTGCGATTTCTTTCTGACTTTCATTTTAAAAGGTCTCAAATTCAATAAAGGTCAAACAACACATGTACCAATAAGGAAAAACTGGTTAGATACATATGGCCGGCAGAAAAGCCAAGGGGGGAAAAAAACAGTCGGCCAAAACCAGACTTGTGATACACATGCCCCATTTTTCCACTTATTCTGTAGTAAATGGATTTTTTTGATCATTCCAAATCAAGGGCCAAGCTTTCTGCTCCTGCCTAGGACCACACATAGAGAGCCAAATTGGAATAGTTTAAGTACAGACTGTGCTAACTAGGCTCTCTATTGTAAGATGGTTTGTGCAGAAGCAGGAAGGACAACCTGGCCCCACTCTTCTGATGGTAGATATCCAAAAAACGATAACATTTATTGCCACAAAGTTAGTGGGGCAGCACCTACAGCACCAACATGTCGAATGTCTATATGGTCTCAATTGTGTCATCTAGAAACAGTTTTGGTGTAATTTTAAAGGGCAACATGTTACACAATGAATGTGTTTTTAGGTGCCAAAGAACCAGAGATATAACTTTAAATGTTGTCACAATCCTTGTGTGGGGAGATTCTTGTCTTTAAAATTACACCAGAGATGAGTTTTTAGATCTCACAGTACAGAAGTTTACAGCTGCTTCAAATGTGGACCCCTCTAACCTTTCAGCTGAAGGTAGCATAGGAAAGGTACAGGAGGTCGGAGCTGCATGTAAGAGAGAGTTGACAGATACAATACCTTAAAATCGGGTATATGGATAAGAGGTGTTCATTTAAGGAAAGAACCATTGCAAGGCATGAGAAATTGGAGCCAATGGGTCACAGGGATAACATGATGCTCCATGAAAATGATGACATAATTATATTTCAAAGACTGTCAATTTTTTTGTTCAAGAATGGATTTTTATCTATGGTAAAACATAAGACATCCCCTGAAAATAAGCCCTAACCCATTTTCGGGAGCAAATATTTTCAGAGAAACACAGTATTAAAGGGGTTGGCCACTTTATCTCATGTGTTTTGTAATGTGTGTGTGTGTGGGGTCAGGATATTAGGCAATCTACCAATATACATCTATAAGTTCTGTTCTGCTTTCTTTATATGTAAAGTGAAACCACCTGTCTTTTTACCTCATCAGCCAGATGAACAATCTAACTGTCCATGAACAATCGCCATTAGAGATCACATGACCCTCTATCTGCGGCCATTTTATGGACAAGAATGTCTGGCTGATGAGGTAAAAGACTGGAGACTTTACTTTACATATGAAGAAAGCAGAACAGAACTATTAATAGATGTATATTGGTAAATTACCTTATATCCTGCCCCCCACACTTACACACACATTACAAAACACTTGAGACAAAGTGGCCAACCCCCTTAAAGTATGCAAGCAGGTGGTAAAAGGTTCTCTTTAATGTTTACGTAATGTGTCAGTAGTGGTTTTATATTATGCATTAGTTTCATACTGTAAAAAGGAAATTAATGTATTACAGTGATTATGGAAAGTATTCAGACCCCTTTACATTTTTCATTCCTTCAATTGCTACCAGTCATCCTGTCCCTCCAGCTGAAAAGCACCCCCATAGTATGATGCTGCCACCACCATGTATTACTGCTGGGATTGTATGTGGTAGGTGATGAGCAGTGCCTGGTTTTCTCACACATACAGTTTAGAATTAATACCATAAAGTTCAATCTTTGTCTCATCAGACCAGAGATTCTTATTTCTCATAGTCTAGGAGTCCATCATGTGCTTATTTGCAAACTGTATGCAGGTTTGCACTGAGGAGAGACTTCCATTGCCATAAAACCCTGACTGGTAGAGGGCTGGAGTGATAGTTGTCTTTGTGGAAATCTCTTCCATCTCCCTACTACATTTCTGGAGCTCTTTTTTGTCCCCAAATTCTCCCATTTAAAGGGGTATTCCAGGAATCCGCATAATTCATATACAAATGGGTACTCAAAATATAAGCTAATGTGTATTTAGTTGTTATTAAAAATGTTGCTCCCTTTAGCAGAAAATGCTGGTGACATAAACTATGATGGAGAATTAAAATGCTACTGGCCCTTTAATCAGTCCGTAGATTTCCTCCGCGCGGTCCGTTGCAGAGCATACACAGGACAGAAGATGTCCACATCACATGTCCAGCACCTGCCTGGGCAGGGTCATGTGATCACCACTACGTTTGGCTGTAGTCAGTTGGTTGCAGTGCATCCAGTATGGTCAGTGTTGTGGTGATGGCAGTTGCACATTATTGCTATGGGAACAGAGCAAGAAAGTCTGTTATATCATCACTGGGAGCAGAGCATAAGAGGGAGGAGGAGTTACTGAGAACTAAAGGATCATGGAACTTGTAGTTTCCAGTGGCTGCCATCTTAATGGTAACTCCACCTACTTTAGAGAGCCCATAAATTTTGTAAATCAGAAAATCAAACCGTTTTGTGACTAATGACATTGAGTATTGTTCTATTCATTTATTTATATCATCATGAGTTTTTGTGTCAGACGTTCATATTCCCGGAATACCCCTTTAAAGATTATGGAGGCCACTTTGCACCTAGGAACTTTGATTGATGCAGAAATTTAGTTGGAACCCTGGCCAGATCTGTGTTCCTTAGACCTCAAGATTCTCATGTGCTCTGACATGCACTGTGAGCTAAGAGGTGTTATATAGACAGGTGTGTGCCTTTCCTCATCAAGTCCAATCAGCTTAATTAAAAACAGCTGTATTCCAATGAAGAAGTAGAACCATCTTAAGGAGGATCAGAAGGAGTTAAATATGTGTATCACAGCAAAGGGTATAAATATTTATGACCATGTGATAGTTCACTTTTTCTTGTTTAATAAAATATATACATATCTGTCAAGATGTGGTGCAGAGTGCACATTAATTAGCAAAAAAACATTTTTTATATGGTCAACTAATTGCAATGAAACACTGAAAAATGTAAGGGGATCTGAATACTTTCCATAAGCATTATACAATTCAGGGGCTTAAAGATTTGAAGTGTGAGTGTCCACCCAGTAATTACTGGAATGAATATACATTTGATATTTTGCTGGAGACATTTATGTAATGGCAGTAATTCCTGTTTATAGTTGTAGTTGTGCTATTACGGTATAACAATATTAACAGCAGCCCTATGCTCTTGGCCTAGAAGCTATAGCTTTTTTCTTACAAAAGAACAGTTCCCCTCGAGAAGTTATAATTCGTAAATGCTTTAACAAATCAATAGCTGTGATCCACTTAAAGAACATAATTCACTTCACCAGAAGAAGCAGTACCTGGTAAATAAAATGTATAATGTATAAGAGTAGCCAAGAAATTCTCTGCAGTCTACAGGAAACAGAAATAGCCCACTCGTTTTAATGGATTCTTTGAATTTGTAAACATTACTTTCATCAACAGTAATACTGGAGGGAATTGAGGTATAAGCAGAGCAAACAACTGCTTACCAAGAGGCAACAGAAAATATGCCATGTTCTGTTTACATGGGACTCCATCCCAACTAGATTGAACTGTGGAAAGTCATTGGGGGACATGTATCTTTATTTCTGCTAGTTAAATTGTCTCATTGTTGCAAATTTTGTAGATTTTGCCTCTTTTCACTGCAACTTTTGCAGTCGTTTTTCAAGTACGCCTTGGTCTACACCGTGTGCAGTGTGCCTTATCTATCTTTATTTCCCAGATGTTCTGTGCAACTTTTCACTTCTGTATCACTTTTTCTCCATTTTTTGCAACTTTTCGGGTGCAAATTTGCACCTGGTCCAGGACAGGTGAAAAGGAAGGATTTTTTTTAAAGTCCCATGTTTTAACATGTAAATTGGAATTATTTCACAGGCTTTAAATGTTTAACATTTTGCACAGTAACCTGTTGTTAAAAATTCTTAAATATTTTCATTAACATTTGTTTTTTCATTTATTGGTTACCTCTAATGGTGCGGTCACACATGGCATTTTGGTTGCGTTTTGAAATGCAGTACAACAGCTGAAGAGAAGTGATTTGCCTAAGTAATTGTATACCTCAGGCGCTGCTCCTTTCCTGATGTACCCCTGCTATATTTAATGGTTTTGAATAAAAGTGTTTATTTTGTATCAAACTAGAGGGTTCTGGAATTTCTTACATTTTTAGGATTCAGACTTGAATTTATACATTTTACTGCCTGAAAAGATGTATATGAACACAAGATTATCCAAAAGATGACAAATCAGGTAATTCCGGAGTTGGCAGAATCCTGAATCTAATTCCACATGTACGGACAATTCAATTACGTTACTAGAAATACCACATATTATTGTTACGGTAGTTCTCTGTACCATATACCATATCCAGACTAGGGTGTTGATGTATAGAATTCATAAAGTATATGAAACTTACTATACTAGTGGGTATGATGTGCAGATATTATGAGTAATACCTCTACAAGTTTCAATCTGCAACAAAATCTATCCACTCTGCCTACCAATGGCCTACTATATGATGCTATAAATCACTTGCTTGTGTCTGGGAGAGGGGATAACATTGGTGTGTAATCAATAATACATGTGGTATTGGCCTCAATCTTCTCTTCAGGGTCAGTGGCTGTCTCTGACAGAAAAGAGCCATCCCTAGTGGTGCTAGATTGCAGGGAAGATACTATAACAATTCAATAAGGCATGTCTGCAGAGTAAGCGGCTCCATCACTCAGCATGAAAACACACGGAGCACTTGCTATGCTGGTAAAGTCCCATGTCTATCTGCAGAATATAATTACCAAGTGTGTAAGTATGTTTTACTACACACATTATTAACAGTGGTTCTTTCTGACCATTTGAGCCATATATACATTTTGAATAAAACTGTACTGGAAAAATTCAAAATAGCTTTGGTGATTATTTTATTGTATTAGTAGACATAGGCTGCTGATGGGAGCTGACGGCTATAGCCTCCACATCTGCTCCTTGCTTTAGCTTGACTGGACGAGAGATAAATGATAAAAAGTAATAAACAAAAAATGTATAGAATATACAAAAACAGCGAGATGTGAACCACATGTACTATCTTAATAAACTATAAAAAGTTGCTTTGTAGCACCCAGCAATGAATACTAAGTTAGTGTTCTGTATGGTTTTCTGAGGCTTTCCATAGGGCTGTAGAGAAACAGGAGGATCTTGCACAAAAAGGAAAGAGCGAATTAGATTAATAAATCCCCACGCTATATGATGCTTTAACAACAATGAAAATGTCATCCTGCACTTTGATCAGCATAAAGACAGCATAATCCTGCCGGCAAGCTGTTGATCAGTGGTTGTCCAATTAATACTTTAGATAAAACGTAGCAGTGAAACAAGGTCAGCGCCATATAATTAATGCTTTGCATATTTATGTCACCATCATTCAACCGCCAGACACATTTTTCGCTCTAGCAGCGCTATCACTCTTTACAAAATGATGTTTTTGAGGTTTTTGCTTCACTTCAGTCATTTGGAGGTTTTTTTTTCCTAATATTGTTCACTGATTTACAAGGTTATATGTAAGCAGTCAAGAAAACTGTACCTTAAATAACAAAATGGTTCAAATTAAACATAATATACGCAAAAATGCTCTTAGGATGGTGAGATAAGGCTGACTGCATGCATAACATAGCTGTCAGCTGCACAAGTTATCTGTCTCAACTGACCCATAAATACATACTCTCATCTCAGTCAACTGCGGACATTTCTAATTGGGCTAAAGGGAATATATTTAGGGGAGATCTATGATCTGATACGAATGTTAAAATCCAACAAGCCCTACTGTTCTATCCTTCTGCTGATGAAGGCACCATCATAAAGGCTAATGTTAAAGGGTCATTTAGATAATTGTTTAAAAAAACATCTACATTAAAATCTTTAATGAACAGAATTCTCTATTCCTTACATAAACTGGTTTTCTCGACCTACCTTTACCATAAAATACATGAGTGCATTCTCTGTGAGTCTTCTTTGTATGTGCATCTACCTCTCTGGCTTGCTGGAACCCAAACATCCATAATTCTGTTTTAACCCCTGAAGGACGCAGCCATTTTGTAGCTTAAGGCTCAGCCCGATTTTTTTGGATTCTGACTTGCTTCGCTTTATATGGTTATAACTTTTGAACACTGTTACTTATCAAAACGATTCTGAGATTGTTTTTTCCCCACATGTTGTACTTCATTTTAGTGGTAAATTTTGGCTGATAAGTTTTGCATTTATTTACAAAAAAAAGAAAATATGATAAATTTTTTGAAAAATTTGCCATTTTCGAAATTCTAAATCATTGCGTTTTCAGGCAGATCGATTTACCACCTAAATAAGTTGCTGAATAACATTTCCCATTTGTCTACATTTTCATAATTTCTGAAATGTCTGGATAATTTATTTTGATGTCACGCGGCCTACAAATAGAATATCGCTTTTCCAGATTTTCAGAATTGACTATTTTGGGGATAAATACAGTTTTGAATGAAATTTTACATATTTAGCATCAAAACCCCCTATATAATCTACCCATTTTCAAATCTGCACCCCTCAAGCTATCAGAAACAGCTTTTACGAAGATTGTTAACCCCTTGAGATCTTCATAGTAATTGAATCAAAATGGAGGTGAAATTTAGAATGGTCATATTGTTCCCTTATACGTTCATTTAGCCCTAAAATTTACACATTTCCAAAATATAAAAAGAGAAAACCCACCATACAATTTGTTCTGCAATTTCTCCTGAGTACAAAGACCCCCCACATGTGGCTGTGACTTGTTTTATGGGCGCACAGCGAGGTGCAGAAGGGAAGGAGGGCGCTGCAGCTGCCAGGATTTTAGTTTCCTCATTGGCCCCTTTTGAAGGCTATAAAATTTTCGCTTTTTCGTTATTGGGGCCATGTGATGGCATATTTTTTGCGGGATGAGATGCTTTTTCCATTGTTACCATTTTGGGGTTGGTATGAACCATTGTTGAAAATTTAGGAACTTTTTTTGAGGGCAGGAGTATAAAAGCATCAATTCTGTACTGGATTTTTAACTTTTTTTTTTTTTTGGTGCTCACCGTATAGACTAATAATCATGTTATCTTTATTCTATGGGTTGATACGATTACGGGGATACCAGACATGAATATATTTTCTTACGTTTTACTAAATTTGTCAAACAAAACCCTAATGTGGGGAAAAATCTATCATTTATGTATTGCCGTCTTCCAAGTGGCATAACATTGTTACTTTTTTGGCTACGGAGCTGGTTGATGGCTTGTTTTTTGCGGGACATGTTGTACTTTGCAGCAGTATCATGTCTGAGTACATATGGTTTTTTGATCGCATTTTATAGCATTTTTTGTGGGATTGAAAAGGTAAAAATCATAATTTTTGGAGGGTTTATAACAGTTTTTTTTTTACGGCGTTTATCGTGGGGGTTCAATAATGATTTACTTTTATTCTACGGGTTGTTACGGACGCGGAGATACTATATATGTGGGGTTTGTGTTATGATTTAGACTTTTTTTTTAGTTATATGTCTCTTTATATGTTTTGGGGGTTTGGGGCATTTTTAGTGATTTATGACTTTATTTTTTTATTGAATAACTTTTTTTTTTTCTACTTTTTCACTTTTATACCATGGGACATGAAGAAGCAAACATCTGCTTGTTCATGATAATATTCTGCAATACTTATGTATTGCAGAGTTTTATCAGTGTCAGCCTATACACTTGCATAGGCTGGCACTGTGCCAGTAAGATGACGTCACAGACGCCATCTTACCGGCAATTCTTGCAAGTAACTCTGGGGTCCAGATCGGACCCCAGAGTTGCTATAGCAACGATCGGCGCCCCCCAAAAACGGTTCGGGGGGGCCGATCGTGGGGGAAAGACCCCCCAGATGCATGTTAGATGCCGCGGTCGCGCTGACCGCGGCATTTAACGGGTTAAGCACCCGCGATCGGAGACAACTCCGATCGCGGGTGTTACACTGGGGTGCCGGCTATTAGTTACAGCCGGCACCCCGTGTTTCTCTATGCCGGTTTGGCTCTGATCCAGAGCCAAGCCGGCATAAGCGCCGTGGCGGATATTTCCGCCACTGAGCGCTAAGTCCCTGCGCTCCGTGGCGGATATATCCGTCACGGAGCGTGAAGGGGTTAATATGTGAGAATTCTTGTATAATGTTTTATTTTTCATTTACCAGGAGCTAAAACAACATACAAACAACAGATCTAAAGAAAATTCATACTTCATCTTTATAAAGCCACAATAGGTTTCTTTTCTGTTACGCAAAGAAATGCCGGATTGTTGGCAGCACTAAACTCTTATTTTAATTAACTGAAATGGGGAAGAACAAATGTGGTAATTTCAATTAAAGCAATGAGCAAAAGGTAACAATGTTATAATAATAATAATTATTATATAGCGCCATCATATTCCATAGCGCTTTACAAATCATATACAAATATATTACATTAAATAGTACAAACAATAATACAGAACAATAGGAGTGAGGGCCCTGCACACAAGAGCTTACAGTCTATGAGGATGAAGGGGTGACACAAGAGATAAAAGAGATTGTATAATGATCCAGCCATTCTTTATAAGGGAACAGAATTAAATAATTTAATAAATAATTGAATAAGTAAAAACTCTGCTGCTTGAACCAGCCACGAGGCGCCATCATATTTACAAGGTCCAAGGTGAGAATGACTGCAAGCCTGGAGCTTGGTGTACATCTGGTTTTTGCCGGATAACAGATGGGAGATATGACATAGGATAGATTAGTAAACGGAGAGTTGACAGTTCATGCAGTTAGTGAGTGTGATAGGCTTGCCTAAAGAGATGGGTTTTAAGAACCTTTGACTTTAAAGTTCCATATCTCACCATCCACTACAGGCTTGATCATGAGACTACCATCACTGTATAGACAATAATGTTGGCTATCTCATTACATCTGACTTAGAAAACTATTAGCATATGTTTAGTTATGCAAGTTCTTGTCATGTAACTGCATTGTTAATGTTTTGTTCCTGGTGGGGGAACAATCATTTTCTTCTTGAGTACTACAAATTAAAACCTGTTCTCACATTACCTAATAGCCTAGTGTGTTATTAGCCAGATTCCCGAATCAAAGGTTACTGCATTGAAAAGAGGAGCAGCCAAGTAAATAATAAGCCATTGCAAATAAAACTTGGCTTATAGCAAGACTTTTCATTTGTGGAGCGGCAAACAGTTGCGTCAAAATAGTGAACACACAGATATCCATGAAGCACTATATGACGTTTATTTTACACAAATCTATAATGGTGTCCCAAAATAGGTGAACAAGCATCAACTTCATTTGCTATGCTAGCGGGAGCCTCTCTAGCACTTCCATGGTTGTAATATAACGATCTGAATTAGACCCACCCGAAGGCAGGGTCTATTTCAGATTCAGCAAATTCAATATCCAGCAATATGCCAAAATACCATCAAAATCTAAAAATGATTTAACATGCTGTGAATCCCTTAAGAGAAAAATATATCTAAATATTTGAATTTCCTCTTTTTCACAATTTGACCACACATACAGATTTAAATGAAAAGCCATCA
>CM033644.1:124641249-124652692 GCA_019512145.1 Engystomops pustulosus
GAAGGCAGGGTCTATTTCAGATTCAGCAAATTCAATATCCAGCAATATGCCAAAATACCATCAAAATCTAAAAATGATTTAACATGCTGTGAATCCCTTAAGAGAAAAATATATCTAAATGTTTGAATTTCCACTTTTTCACAATTTGACCACACATACAGATTTAAATGAAAAGCCATCATAAGTTTAGTCCCCAAAATTGGATTAATGAAATCATAAATTACACACAGCAAAATTTGTTTTTTAGATTTTTGTACAAATGGGTTTCTCTTTTTAACCCCTTCCCGACATTTGACGTAATAATACTGCATGGCGGGAGGTGCGTTCCCGCAATTTGCAGTATTATTACGGCTTGCTTCTGGTACCGGCTCCTGAACGTTCAGCTGGCACCCGTCTCTAGTACCCGCTATCGAATTTTCCTCCGATCGGGTGCATTAACCCCTTACACGCCATTCAAGGGTCCCATGCGCCAAATCAGACAAACAGGGGTTCGATCCTCCGCTGTCATCCCTGAGGTCTGCCAGTGTCCCGGGGATACGCGGCTTCTTCCGGCAGCTCCGTGTTTCACATAATACAGTGTAATACATCTGTATTACACTGTATTAGGTGAAGAAGAGCTTGAACAAACGATCAGAGGATCACTTGTTCCAACCACTGTTAAAGTAAAAAAAAAAACTGTGTTAAAACACTTGAATAAACATTATTAATAAAAAACATGAATTAAAATAAAGTTTAAAGATCCCCTAAACACCACATTCCCTATACTATCTAATAAGTTAAAAAACCCCACAAATTACCAGAAAGGTGTATATACAAATTCCATCTACGTTGTCATTTAGGCACGCATCAGTGTGACACTCCTCTAAAGAGACATTTCGCTATAGAGATACTCTGGCACATATATCTACTGAAGTTTGTGGAAGATGTATGTTGGTTTACAGGCTTTTCTGATTTAAAAAAAAATTTTTCTTGTTTATTTTTATGCACTTTTTGATGGATTGTTGATGTATTGTTGTATTTTTAAATTTGTATTTTTTAATTTGACTTGTGGTTTTATATTGTACTGTAACATAAATATAGGGGAATAATAAAACTATAACTGCCTCTATAGACCCTTGTAATCAGTTCATAGCACAGGAATAGGGTTTTGAATATTGGACCTTCTATTAGATTCTTATAGAGCCCTAGTACTATCTGACATCCTTCTTTTAGTGTAAATATTGTTTTCCCTCAAGTTATAAGCTCGCCTGGTATCTATGGCTCTTTAGAGCAGTAGAGGGGCCTGGTCTAATGTCATGGGACATCAACACAGGTCCTTAGCCTCTTACATTAGCAAACGTGTACCCCATGCACATACTATAACCACATAAAAAATCCGCAGCAGGCCTGCATGGACTTCATACGCCTCTCCATGTTAGGTTGCTGTGATTTTCATGTCATATGATTCTGCTGTTTTTCATGAAATATGCTTGTTACACTTTCCTAATGTTAGAAGGCTTAAAGGACCTGCGATGATACACCTGGTTCATGATTAATTACTGCGCATCAAAGTAGCAAAGGGAGGAGCTGCTGATTCGGCCCAAAAGGCCACTCCCACCTCGACTCACTATAAAATTTTAGTTTCTAGGGATCTATGAGACCTACCACTAGCGTATTTGTTAAATTTAGTGACAGGTTCCTTAACATCCTCAGTAGTTATAAGGTTGAGAGTTTGAGATGCAAAACAGGTCTCTGTCTAACTAAAGATAGAGTTTCCATCTAAGTAACAGAGTCTTCACTGCAGGAGAGAAATAACAAAGGTAGGTAAGGGTGAGGGGTTGAGGACTCCAACCCGAAAGGTGTAGACGGCCACAAAAAGAGTTTTTGAGTAAATAATATATGCTCGCAATCCTTTTCAGGAATCATTAATTGTCAGGACGCATTCTTATGGACCTGAGATTCAGAAGCCTATGAGTGGTGAATCATGGATGCCAATATCTGTGGGATGCATCTTCAGTCATCTCCCCAGGATCTCCTATATCTCTGATTTCTTAAAGGACCAATTTGTTTAAATGGCATGTTTTGGTGAAGAGAGGATATTTTCTCATCGAAATCAGGAACCTCTACTGATTTCCAGTACCTAGTGGCACAAACAAATGAGGCTAATGTTCTGACTGCTGAACGTATCTCTTCCATGTCAGAATAGTAGAGCCTGGCTGGAGAGTTTCCCAGAGAGAGAGTGCTCAAACGCTTGCTTCCAATTGTATATTTTGGGGCATCCCCCCCCTTCACATTGGGGAGATTTATGATCTGTCTATGACAGAATTCTGTCTAGTTGGCACAAAAAGTGTCTGCACCTCATTTATGAAGGGTTTAAGACAGATTTCTGGCTCTCCTACAGCTAGCTCGACAAAAGGGGAATGCCTGTAAAAGGGGCGTGGTCTAATATGCAAAAAGGTCTAACTCTGCACTGTCTAACCTTAAGACATTTTTTATAATCTAGCCCATTGTCTACAACAGAGATTACGACCGGAAAAATATTGGTCTACCTGTGTAGGTACTAGTGCAATATAGTTTTTCATATCAGTTTCAAAGAATTCATGCATTTGAAGGTGTTGACCACTCTACGAAATGCTTGTGACCATTGGGAGCATAGTATTTCTGTTTCAGTTCACTTTTCCGAGCCTCTATGAGCAATAGCTCTTAATGGGTCGTAGGCCTCTGGTCGATGATCTTGGGTTAGATCATAGTGTAAAAATATCTTGATTGGGCGTGGGCATATTAGGCCTGAGATAGAGAAATAATCCTGGTTGGATATTATATAATGAGCTTTACTATTCCTAAAGGGGTATCCCATCTGGGCATTCACCATTTAATTTAATTAGTTTTCCCATATGTAACATTTCTTCATGGGATGTTCCTGTGTGAGATAATCCTTATAAATGTAGCCATTTTGTCCCTTAGAATGAGATAGCTTCCTTGGATACGACCACCTCACATTTAGGCAGCGGTGGCCAGATATCGCTATTGAGTCCTGCCTGACCACCTGGATTCAGTGATCATTACCACAGTCGGCTGTGGGACTACGGAACTCTTGGACATTTCATATACAAAACATTTTGCCCCATAGTCCAAGGTTTCTAAGGGACCATACGACGACATTTAATGAAAATTAACTTCTCACAGGTACATTTTTTTAATACACTAATTGAAGAAATGTTTTATATATGGCAATTAATGAATTGAATGTGCATGCGCCCTTAAATTGGATAGCTATTACCCGGGATCAAGGATTTTTGAAGATTACCTATCCTGTTGAGAAGGTATGGGATTTTGGAACAGCTCTAGGCATTTAACTCTACCTCTAACATTTGTCTGCCTTATTGTTTTAACCATAATATACACTCACCGGCCACTTTATTAGGTACACCTGTCCAACTGCTCTTAACACTTAATTTCTAATCACCATCACATGGCGGCAACTCAGTGCATTTAGGCATGTAGACATGGAGTTCCTGCAGTTCAAACCGAGCATCATATGGGAGAAGAAAGTGATTTGATGTCCTTTGAACGTGGCATGGTCGTTGGTGCCCGAAGGGCTGGTCTGAGTATTTCAGAAACTGCTGATACTACTGGGATTTTCACGCACACCATCTCTAGGTTTACGAGAAGGTCCAAAAAGAAAAAACATCCAGTGAGAGCGGCATTTCTGTGGGCGGAAATGCCTGTTGATGCCAGAGGTCAGAGTAGAATGGGCAGACTGGTTCGAGCTATAGAAAGGCAACAGTGACTCAAATCGCCACCGTTACACCAAGGTAGGCAGAAAGCACAGTACGCACAGTACGTCGACTTTGAGGCAGATGGCTACAGCAGCAGAATACCATCACCAGGTGCCACTCCTTTCATCTAAGAAACTGAGCTACAATTTGCACAAAGCTCAACGAAATTGACAGTAGAACGGAAAACGTTGCCTGGTCTGATGATCTCGATTTCTGCTGCGACATTCGGATGGTAGGGTCGAATTTGGCGTCAACAACTGAAAGCATGGAATCCATCCTGCCTTGTACAACGTTCAGGCTGGTGGTGTGGTGTCATGGTGGGGAATATTTTCTTGGCACTCTTTGGCCCCTTGGTACCAATTGAGCATCGTTGCAGAACGCCACAGCCTACCTTGTATTGTGCTGACCATGTCCATCCCTTTATGACCACAATGTACCCAACATCTGATGGCTACTTTCGCAAGATATGTGCCATTTCTAAGCTGGAATCATCCTCAGACTGGTTTCTTGAACATGACAATGAGGTCACTGTACTCAAATGGCCTCCACAGTCACCAGATCTCAATCCAATAGAGCATCTTTGGGATGTGGTGGAACGGGAGATTCGCATCATGGATGTGCAGCCGACAAATCTGCGGCAACTGTGTGATGCCATGATGTCAATATGGACCAAAATCTCTGAGGAATGCTTCCAGCATCTTGTTGAATCTATGCCACGAAGAATTGAGGCAGTTCTGAAGGCAAAAGGGGGTCCAACCCGTTACTAGCATGGTGTACCTAATAAAGTGGCCGGTGAGTGTAGTGGCTTAGTGCGTTCTAGGTTTCTTTCATATTTGTACAGCAAGGAGAGACTAAGTTCTTGTCGCAGGTCTTTTAGCTTACTCGAATTAGTGGGTGTAGGGTTAGATTTGTTTGTAGCCGGCGTTTACCCTGCGGGCCCAGTAATGATTCTGTTTTATTATACAGATTGTTACAGATGCGGCAATACGGAATATGTGGGTGTTTTTTTGTGTATTTTATACTTTATTAAGTGTTAGAATGAGAAAGTGACATTTTAGAGGCTTTTTATGTATGTTTTTACATTTATTTTAATATTTAAACTTTACTTTTTTAAACTTTTTTACTTCTACAAACTTGGACCAGTGATGCTCTGATCGCTGGTTCAAGTCCAATACACTGCTCTACAATACTTATTCATTGTAGAGCATCGTAAACTGTCTGATCATGAAGATGCATGCGCACACAGTTTACAGTCGTACCCGGAAGGGGACCCGGATCGGCACTTTAATAAATCTGAAAAGCATTGGAGCTCCAAAGGCAGTCATAGAAGCATCGCAAAGAGCCTGCCTAATGATAATTCTCCCCCCAAAGACTTATTTTTGTCTCTCCAGATCTTAATTCACATCTATGTTGTTCAGTACTGCTAAAAGCTACTAAGTTTAACACTGCTTTAAAACTTCTAGAAATCTGTAAAAACACTTGGCACGTAATTCTCCAATTTTGTTGCTCTTCCTACTTCCACCATAGACATATTTAACTTTGTAGTTGTGCCTGTTTTTAGGTGTATTATTTCCCTACATTGTTGCATCTGCTGATTTGGCCACTATATTTGCAGCTATTCTCTACGATTAACAACCTCATTTATCACTAGAATCCAGGTTTTGAAGTATGACTGATGCTTCAAATGCCAGCTTTAGCAAGGAGGCAAACCCACAATGATAAATCTGACATGCAGAAAAGCTCAAGAAACAGACTTATAGGAGTTTGTCCATGAAAGTAAGTACTCAAATCTTAATCCCCTATAATGCTTACATGATGAAGAAAACTTTTGACCACTTACTTTGCTATTTTCTTCAATTTTTGCAGCATTTATATGAGTTATAGGAAAAGGGGGATGATTTTAATTTTTAGGTTTTTAATTAATTTAATTTTTAAAAAATTTTTTGACTATTTTTCAGACCCCCTAGAGTACTTTGACCCTAGGATATCTGATTGATCCTACCATATACTGCCATACTACTGTACAGATTGCGACCCCCACAGACCGCGAAAATGAGGGGTCAGTCAGATTAATGGAGCAGAAGGCCGTGCATGACCGTTCTCCTCCATTAATCTGTATGGAGCTGACGGAAATTGCCCTTGTGGGGTTACCCCGTTACGAGCACAATTCCTGCCTAAGGATACATGCCCCTGCATGCTTCACTGAAGCGGTTTAGAAGAATGGAGAGGTTTTATAAGTGGTGCAAGACTGATATTACAGAGTTTTTATATTCACCTGGACTATTTATTTTCAAAATATCTTTAAAATTACAGTTACTCTTTAAGTTAAGTAGATAAGTGTTCTACTATGTAAAAGTTCCACAGTGTATTATGCCTTACATATTTATTTCTGTTGTGTACTAAATAACCTAGTGTCAAAGAAGACTAGAATTCCTATCATATAGCACTGGTACATTGTGAAGATGGAGTCTACATACATATTGGACACAGAATGTCAACCTCAAATATATTAGCATGACTTTCCACAATTTGTGTAGCAGTGACTTGTTAACACCACCAAGGCCGCTGTTGTGGTCTCTGCTTGGCTACAGCGGTCACAGGTTCTTACTTGGAGAGACCAAGATGTACAAAGTAGATGATTTAGCTGACAGCTAGTTTTATTAGGTAAATAAAGTATGTTACACTGTAAATGAAAGGACCATATTGTGCTGTTGGAATCTTGTTTGAGTATTAAAAAAAAACTTTTCGAGAAATTATTATTTTGAACACTGCTGAAAATATGAGATCTTCATAACATTAAGACAATATGGCCACTTAAATAAAACATTATGCATTACCATTGACTGCTTGAATTGTATGTCATCCTGGTTTCTGCCATGGAATAGCCATTGATATTTAGCTGCTTGTCCAAACTGTAACAGTTTTTCATAGTAGAAAATTATACTTTTATGTTAAATATCATGACCCACACTTGTGGTTCTGTTCAAACATTTTCGTTCTCAAAAATGCAGGTGTATGTGACAGCTAAGCTCCAGAGGCAACAAATGAGATCGCGATAGCCGTGATCCGAGCTGTTTAACCCTTTAGACACCGCAGTCAAACCTGACCAATGCGCCTGTAGAGCTTTCACATCTGGCCTCTGGTACGATCCTCTCCTGCACCGGTTATGTGAGTTCCAATCATCTCTATGGCAGCCCCAGGATCCAGATGAGGAACCCAGAATCTGTCAGTGTGCGTGTCAGCCTATCCATTTGCTGGAATACAGTAGTATTGCAGTATATGGTAGGAAAAATCAGACCATCTAGGGTTAATGTAGGTTAATCTAGGTTTAAAGAAATAGTAAAAAAAAAGTTTAAAAAATAATAAAAAATGTAAAAACCTAAAAGTTCAAATCACCCCACTTTTCCTAGAACTGATATGAAACGTTATAAACATTAAAAATTATGAGCACGTTAGGTATCGCCATGTCTCAAAATGCCCCATCTATCATAATATAAATGGTTATTGGTGGCGGTGAACCCCATAACGGAAAACAGCGCCCGAATGTCCGAAATGCCACTTTTACACCATTTTACATTACATAAGAAATGTAATAAGAAGTGATCAAAATGTCGGCCAGTCCTCAACAAGGTAGCAATGAAAATGTCGGCATAAAAGTACACCTCACACAGCTCCTTACACCATAGTATGAAAAACTTATTAGTGTCAAAAGATAGCGAAAATGTTTTTTTTTAATTTTCACATTAGTTTAATTTTTGAAAATGTATTGAAACGCATTTAAACCTATATAAATTTGGTATCACTGTGATTGTAGTGAACCAAAGAATAAAGCAGAGATGTTATTTGAAGCGCACAGAGAAAAAACTGAGCCCACAAGAAAGTGACGCAATTGCGTTATTTTGCCCATTTCACCACATTTGGATTTTTTTTCCAGCTTCCCAGTTCATGGCATGGAATAATAAATAATATCACTGAGAAGTAAAATTTGTTACACAAAAAATAAACCATCACACAGCTCTGTACATGGACAAATTTAAAAATTATGGATTTTTGAAGTTGGAGAGCGAGAAATGAGCAAAAAAACCCTCCTCAGACCGGTGGAGAGGTCTTGGGAAACCGAAGAAAACATCCTGGAATGTGGTGTTTCTGCAGACCTAGAATAGGCGGAGGGTGTACTGTACTGGTTTAAGATTTAAACGGCAAGCACACAGATGATTGGTGCTGGCTGGCCGTCTGCCCTGATAAATAGCCAACCTCTTCCTGTCTCCCCTGACGGATTTTTGTGCCTTGTGCCTCAGACAAAGCTTTCTAGTTGTTGTTCCTGTGTTTATAGTGATTTCCCGTTGTGACCTTGATTACTGTTCCTGACTTCGATTCTCTGCCGCCAGGAACAGACTCCCAACTGTAGACAGCACTGTTTTGACCTGATTGGGTCTCCTCAGTACAGCGTAGGGAACTGGTTTGGCTGGGTGAGAGGCTTTTAACTAGGGTCGGGAAGTAACAGGTCTCCTCAAGGAGAGTGCTAAATAAGGCCACCGTGTAGGCATGTGGAGTCTTATAGCCATGGATGCTCCACTAGGGGGATTCTGGAAAATATACAAATGTATATATATATTATGTATGTTGTTATGTATACTTTGAAATTTTAATGGATTCCTAAATAAAGAAAAAGTTTTTTATATTCCGAATGGGATGTGCTCCAGCATTTTTCATATATTTACTAAATGTACAAACTACATGGTTACTAGTGATGTGTCGGTCATGAACGAGACGGATCTAAGAGATGGCTCACATGGGGTGAAGGTTGCCTGGGACACACAGTCCTATAGTGAAGGGACAGTCAGTGCTGATGTCTGGGGGGACTGCCATCAATAACCCTACAGACAATAACATCTGTCCATGTACCACACACGATGAGGGAATAGAAGAGCGCGCAGCAACCTCCCGCTAGAGCGCGCACAGTCCTAGAGCGCGCACGGGGGACGAGCCAGGCGGGAGCGCGCATAGATGCCACTGGTCTGAGCTGAGGCTGCAGAGGCAGCAGATAGGGACCGAGCAGCATCTACACCCGGCAGCGGGAGCAGCAGCATCTTCCATCCGGCAGTGCAGGTAGGATGTCTGAGTGCTGGGTGGGTGTGGGGCTGTCACAGCCATTCTTCCCCTGATGCTGCAGGGCAACAGATGCATCCTGCAGTAATCGCTCTAATTCCGCTTAGCCGGGAGTTCTTGCTCCGGTCACGTACCTGATCTGTCACCCAGGACCCAAGTTTATTCGCTGCCCTCCTAAATGCCCATAGGAAGTTGTGTAATGGACGTGCCCTGGTGGAGGTGCCCACTGTGCACATTCATCCTCTATCGATCGCTGCGCTCTCACATTTCCTGAGGGGGTATTGGGGCGGTCTGCTGGCAGCAGCTGCTCTATATGCAGTCAATACTGTCTCCGGCTGGTATGAGGGCCTGCCTGGCATCACACTGTGTACCTACTCATGCCCAGGCCCCTCAGCAGGTGGAGCATTGTCCTTATGTATAATAAGGGAGAGCTGTATACAGTGTATATCATCCACCCTGTTGCTGATGGGCCCCTATCATACATGGCACCAATAGAGGCTTCCCCAGGGCACCTCACATACTGCATTCACTGTCACTGGTGCAGATGTAGCAGAGCTGAGTTGCTCACTTGTTCCAAATCATCTGTGGTTATCTATGGTTGCAGGTAAACCTACCAGGGGTGTCTTTTAGAAATTCTTTATAGAAACTGATGTGATTTATGCTATAGGTAAAAGATTACATGGTTACAGCATTATTTCAGTACCCACAAGGTGGACTGCATTGATGATGTATACAGGCAGGGTCCCACGGCTACATTATTACAAGCAGGGCCACAAAACCTTTTCACATTTCCCAACAAAAAACCTTTCACCACCTTTAAAAGTTGTGAGCTTGAAAGTGTTTCTATCTGGAGCTTGAAAGTGATATATCTGTGTAGTTTTATTTGTGGATGATATCTCTGTTCTTTAGTAGCAGTATTACTACTTATTTGTATTTACCCTTTACATCATAGCTTCAAAGGGGATCACTGTCTGCCCAAGGCTGCAAGGCAATGTTAACAATGTCAATATGTATAGTTTTTATGTAAGTAAGTACTCAAATTTTAAGTAAGATCTTTACCAATTCCATAATTCATGGATTGTCCCCATACTTGTTCTCTGTCACTTTACACCTGAAAATGTAACCTCCAGGATGTTACAGTCCTTACTCTATGGCTGGTGTAACCAGGGGTGCACCTAGCCTTTCTGCTGCCTGAGGCGAGCTATAAAAAGACGCCCCCCCCCCCACTCCATATATGTAATATATAAAGGAGTGTCAGGACCAGACCCAATCATATTGGTTTAATGTGAAAATAAAGCAATGCAAAATAGATAGAGCATCCCACCGTGTACTATAGAATAAACACAGCGAGCTACTACAAAGCACAAATACATACAACAATCCGCCATATAATATAAAATCAATACAGCGTGACGCCATATACCATATAATACATACAGTGTGCCGCCATATACCATATAATATATACAGTGTGCGGTGGCTGCATATATCATAGATATATACAGTGTGCCCGCCATATACCTATATATACAGTGGTGCTGCCATATACCATATATATCCAGTGTGGCTGCCATATACCATATAATATATACGTGTGCCGCCATATACCATATAATATATACAGTGTGCTGCCATTATACCAATATATATTACATTGTGCCGCCATATACCATATAATATATACAGTGTGCTGCCATATACTATATAATATATACAGTGTGCCCCCATAACCATATAATCACATAGCGTGCTGCCATATACCTATATAACATACAGTGTGCCCCCATATACCATATAATACAACAGCGTTGCCACCCAATACCATATAATCCATACAGCATACCTACGCCATATACCATATAATACTACAGCGTGCCCCCATATACATTATATACATACAGCATGCCGCCATTACCATATATGCTGAATGTGAATGTACACACATGCATACTGACTATACATACAGCAAATACATTTTATAACAGTATATACACCAAATATACACACACACACATACATATACCCATACAGAATTACAATATTATATATATAACATACATACTACATCATACTTAATATACATACATACAAAGAAGTTACCTTACCTTGTCTTCTTTCTTCTCCAGTGGGGGGTAGGCTTTGCCAGGGAGGTGGGAATCAGTCCCGGGGAAAAGGGGAACGGAGCCGGGGGAGGATCGGAGCCGGGGACCGGGCGGGTGGATGTGTCCGGCGGGCCGCGAGGGGAAGTGCTGGGAGGCCGGTGGAAGTGATGAGCGGGAAGTGCCGCTGGCGGGACGGTGGTGTAGGGCGGGAGCGGGCCGCGAGGGAAGTGCCGCGGGTGGATGTGATGGCGGTCCGCTAGGAGTGTGCAGCCACGGGCATGTTGATGTGATGGCGGGCTGCGAGGGGAAATGCCGGTGACGGTGTGGTGTTATGGGTGGGATGCGGGGCGAAATGTGCCGCGCGTTTGGCTGTGATTGGGCGGGCCGCGGGATGGTGCCGGCAGGCAGGAGGATTGATTGATTGGCTGTCATGGGCGAGTCTTCCGGCCAGCGGGCGGGTTGATGTGTAGGGCG